>VDFB02323628.1:172798-204169 GCA_007258455.2 Sequoia sempervirens
AAGAGTTGGAATGCTTGTTGGAAGAATGAATTTTAAGAGAGAATGGAAGAAAATGGTCATTTCAGGTCGGTCGTCCGAAGGAGGCGTTACACCTTCACCTCCAATGAGAAGAGTAACGCCTTTGTAGGTTCAACTGTAGGAATATGCCAGGGACGTAAGTGCATTGTGTGGACGTTTGCATGCCACGTAGGCATCTCCAACAAAAACGCCTCCACCGACACTCAAAATAGGTGCCAAGTGGGATGCAAGTAGCGGGCTTAGGTGGAATTAAGCCTCCAAACTTGGTTTTCTAAGGTGGATAAAGGAAAAAATGGGAATTTGCATAAGGAGTGCAAATTCATTCCTATACATGTTATAATTGCCCCAAAATGTCAAACACTTGTTACAACCACAAAATTTTAAGATAAGAAGAGGCTTTCTTCACTTGAGCTCCATGTCTTTCAACCTGCAAAACCTTGTTAGTCTAACAACTAGAACACTGTCAAAAGCACATGAATGATCAAATAATTCAAGGAAATTAAAGAACATGTCAAAAAAATGATCATAAATTTTCCTACCCTGGTTGAGCGTCGCTAAACAAGATAAAGTCACAATTTGAGGTCTAGGCGTCGCTCTGGTGAAAATGGGCAACGCTCTACAGCAGAAACAAAGAGCATGATAGCATTGGGATTTAGTTCAGCATCACTACTTACAGTAGCATTGTGTTTTGAAATTTGGGGGCGTCGGTATGGTGAAGTTTGGGTGTTGCTATTTAAACTTTTCAATACCTCTATATTAAATTGATGTCACTAGATTTAAATTGGCTATAATGCATTTAATCAACATTGATATTTCAAATTACAATAGCATCGCTATATGGTGACACACTTCAAAGTGAGTCATTGTTTGTAGTTTGGGCGTCGCTATATCCTACAAAACAACAAACAAATGGAATATGAGCAAAAAAATGGTTAAATTAACAGTTTTCCCTCCTTCTAGCGCCAGAATGTGAGATGAGGATCATCAGGGTGGATCGATTATGCTTGACCCATGATGAATCAAAGCATAATCTATCCACTAAACCTCAATCTACCAAACAAGATCATTCAAATTGAAAAGATTAAACTAAGCATTTATACAAACTGAAAGTTACAAACTATGAAAACAGTTAAATTCCTACTCTAACCCATTTGAAACCTATCCTATTTTGGAATTGGTGTCTTGTTGATGTGAAACAACAACCCTTTCCCAATCCTATGATTAATGATCATGTTTCAGTCGATTCTATGGAAGAGAATTGATGAAACCATTGTGATAAATGTATGAATACCTACTTTATGCTAAAAATGAACATGATGCAAGCTAAATTAACATGATTTTATGCTACAAATGATCTAATTATACTATTTCTAAGCTAATCTAATCTAATTCTAAGCTAAAATATGAAAACCCTAATTGATATACAAACTAAGATGGATGCATGGAATCTATTAATGGATGCTTTAAGTGATTATGCAACTAAAATTAACTAAAACAAGCTAAAAGTGAGTAAAAGATGAGTGTGGATGCAAGTGATTTCAACAACATAAGTTTGCAATTGAAAAATGGATCCATTTGTCTCCAAATAGTGACCTATTTATAGGAAAGCAAATGAGAAATGGAGGGTTGAGATTGAAAATATTAATCAACAGTCAAGGATGAAGGAGATGAGAGGCATGGATCATGGATTCTCATAAACAACTGAGAATGTATGATGGGATTTAATCAAGGGTTCACACTTGCCTCAAACAAACACACTTTTGACCTACTCACACAGGTCAAAGGTGACTTGTTCAAAAGGTTAAAGGTTAAAACTTGCATTAGAAGCTAAGTGAAAATATCCCTTTTTCAAATGATGGAGGAATAAGAATATTCTTTTGGAATATTCATTTGGGTGGGAAAAAATAAATTTTGCAAATTAAAAGAAAACTTTAACTGTGCAAAAAAGAGAGATAAGGAATATTCCATTTTTAGAGGAAAATTAGTTTAATTGCTAATTAAACAAGATTAATCATGCAATTAGGGGATTTGGAGGAATAAAGTGATATTTATTAAATAATTTAATAAAATGGGGAGGAGAGAGAGATGAAATGATATTTAGTTAAATAACTTAGGGTTATTTAATTAAATAAGATGACTTAGGGAATTTAAATTAAATGTTTTGATTTATTTAATTTAATGAGATGAAATGTTAGCATGAAGGGAGATGAAATAATTTGATTAAATTAATTAGGTTAATAGATGAAAATGATGTAATTAATTAAATAGCTAGGCTAATTTAATCAATTAAGTGAAAAGAGGATGGGTTTAAAGAGGAAATGATGTTAGTAAATCTGTTTCAAGTGTATGATATTGTTTAGGAAATTTTTTAGTGTCTACAATATCCATAATAAACACACATTTTTATATATGCATCAATCGGTATATATATGAAAAATGTATATATATATCATATATGTCCAATTTATATCTTTATGCATATGATATATTCATGTATGAGTATGTGTAAGTATTTCTACCTACATATATTCCCACATGTATATTCTCACATGCATGTGTTATCAAATTCACATACACATACATATATACATTCTATGTATATACTCATCGATTAATATATAAAAATATGAATACACAAAGAACTTATACTCAATAAAAGATTTAGTCACATAATCCAAACTAAGAAACAATCAATAAATCAAAGACTAACACCAAAAACCATTTCAAATCATCCCCAAACTATGACCGAAGGTTTGCTTACCAATTCCCAAACTAACTGGACTCAACTTGACCAAACTAGGATGTGAGTGTGTGATAGCTCAAATAGGCATATTAGGGGTTACTAAACCAAGCTCTTCTCTTGACTGATACTCCCCCTCTCTTCCAGAGGGATCAATTCTCTTCCCGCATCCTACTTAGTGCATCACAATAGAAGTTAGTCGATAATATTACATTCATATGTATCATATATTTTCATCTTCAAAGCATTTAAAGTATCCACATTGCATTGCAATTCATTCATCACATTTTCTATCAAAACATACAAAACATAATCATGTATTAAAACATGTTAAGTCATCAAAGTAAAAGTAAATATGTAATAACACAATGGGGTGTAACATATTCCCCCCCTTGTGAATCATCTCCCCGATGATTTTAAGTATCAACCATGAAACATAAACATAACAAAAACATTTAAAAAAAAATTCAAAGTCTAGCAAAACATGAGGAATTTTTTTCTTCATCTCAGCATAGTCCTCCCAAGTGGTAGAATCCTCTACATACTAATCCCACTAGCCCTTGCATTGTAGAACCTCTTTATTATATAGGTGAAGCCTACATGTTTCAAGTACTCTAAGAGGCTTGATTGTTACCATTCCTAGTTCTTGTACTTATAAAGCATTCCAATCAATAACATGATTATCCCCTGGCATGTACTTCTTAAGGTATGACACATGAAAGGTATTATGCTTCCTGGAAAGAGCTGGTGGCAAAGAAATTCAATAAGCAATAGGGTTAACTTCTTCGAGAACCTCAAAAGGACCTACATAATGTGGAGCTAGTTTGGATGACTTCCAAAACTTTATAGAATTCTTGTGAGGCTTAACTCTTAACAAAACCTTCTCTCCTACCAAGAAATGTCTAAGTACCCATTTTGAATCCACATAACTCTTCTTCCTATCATTAGCTTTTGTTAGTCTTTTCTTAATTATACTAACTTGCTCCTCCATTTATGATAGAATTTTTGGCCCAAGGCTTATCTTATCCGCTAGCTTATCCTAGCTTATAGGAGTTTGACACTTCCTACCACACAATGCTTCAAATGGATCCATCTTAATTGCAAAATGATAAGATTTGTTATACACAAATTCCACCAATGGTAGATAATCTTCCCACTTGTATTGCTGATCCATGCAATACATTCTCAATAGATCCTCTAACACTTGGTTCACCCTTTTAGTTTGACCATCAATTTTCAAATGATATGTTGAACTTATGTTCAACTATGTCCCAAGTGAAGAAAATAAGGTTTTCCAAAACCTAGATGTCACACAAGCATCCCTATCAGAAATAATCTTCTCAAGAATTCCATGTAACCTAAATACCTCTTGAATAAAATTTTGAGCTATAACAGGAGCTCCATCCATTAGATTCCCTAGAATAAAATGAGCTACCTTTCTAAGCTTATCCACCACTACCAGAATGACATTATGCTTATTCCTTGACATTGGAAGACCTTGCATAAAATCCATACTAATTACTTGCCATTTCCTTTCTGGAACTTCACGAGGATACAAAAGTCCTACATGGTGATGATTATCTGCCTTCACCCTCTAACATTATAAGCAACCCACTACAAATCTTGCAACATCCCTTTTCATTCCTTTCCAGAAATATAATGGCTTAACATCAACCAACAACTTAGTTACTCTAGGATGCCCAGAGTAAGGTGCGGTATGAACTTCTTTCCACTAGATTCTTCCCTTAAACCTTAATGAACCTTCAAGTTCAAAGTGAAATCCTTTATACCTTGGGTGATGTAGATTATCTGAGAATGCTTTCTTGAATTTCTCATAATACTCGTCACCCTTGGACTTCTGCAACACTTGACCCTTGAAATCAGTTTGAATGGATATCATCGAGGAGATATGTCTCCTATAACTTAGGGCATCTGCAACTTGGTTTTTCTTGCCCTAGATATAGTTGATATTAAAACCATAATTAGATATCAATTCCAACCATCTCCTTTTCCATGCATTTATATTTAGTAGGTAAGCAAATACTTCAGACCATGATGATAGTGTCTCCACATCTATAATGCATGGACAACTGTTGCCAATTTCATATCATGCGAAGCATAATTTTGCTCATAAGGCTTCAGCTTCCTGACTCATAGGATATGAATCGCCCATCCTACATCAATACACCACCCAAACCTTCCCCTGAAGCATCTGCGATGACAATAAAATCACAATCTGGATCTACTACTTTCAGTATCAGAGTTGTAGTTAACTTCTCCTTGAGTTGGTTAAGTGTCGCTTGACATTTCTCTGACCATTCAAACTTCTTCCCTTTTCTTTGCAATGAAGTAATGGGAAAAGCTATTTTGGAAAAAAATTCTACAAACTTTTGATAATAACTAGCCAAACCTATAAAGCTTCTAAATTTTGGCACATTCTTTGGTACTGGTCATTCAAGCACTACTTTAATTTTTGTTGGATCAACTGCAATCCCATCAGCTGAAATCACATTACCTAAATATTGTGCTTCCTTCTGAAACAAGGTACACTCGAGAGTTTCCATAAAGCTTATGCTCTCGTAAACATTGGAGAACAATCCCTAGATGTTGGAGATGTTTCTCTTTGCTACTGGAAACTGGAGTAGATAAGAATATCATCCGAGAAGACCAACAAAAACTTGTCTAAGAAGTCCCTGAATACATTATTCATCAAGTTCATAAATTTTTTAGGAACATTCGTTAGTCCAAAAGGTAGCACTATAATCTCGTAATGGCCATACCTAGTCCTGAAGGTTGTTTTGAATATGTCTTCATCCTTGATCCTCAGTTGATGATATCCTGATCGCAGATCAATTTTTAAAAACACTGCTGCTCCTTGCATCTGATCAAAGAGATCATTGATACATGGTAACAAGTACTTGTTCTTTATTGTTTCCTTGTTGAGAAAATGATAATTTATGCATAAGCACAGTGTACAATCCTTCTTCTTCACGAAGATCACTAGTGCTCCCTAGGGTGAAACACTGGGTCTAATCAATCCTTTGCACAACTCCTCCAATTGAGGTTTTAGCTCCATTAACTCTGTTGTGGTCATCTTACATGAAAATTTTGATATAGTCTTTGACCCTAGAACAATATTGATGGAGAAATCAAACACTCTTTTTGGAGGCAATCTAGGCAATTTATCTAGAAATACATCCAAAACATCCCTTAGGATAGGATATTTCTCCATATCTGATTTTCTTGATTGTACCATCTCTCCATCCTTAGCTTATTAGAGATATTAGGGTCCATAGTACACTATACCATCTTGAGAGATGAACTCATTACATTCTTCTAATTTTTCCATTTTCACAACAAAAATTTGAAATCCCTTCTTCTTAGCTCTATGAATTTGTATGGTGTAGATTTTCCATAGATTAAATTCTCCAGGCGTTCCTTGAAAGAATACCAATTCCCAAGATCATCTAAACATTCTACAGTCTTAGCATGACAATCTACCTTGGCTCTATGCTTCCACAACTGATTCATTCCTAATATGACATCATATGAACCTAGGAGGGCTACATACAAATTTACTTCCGTAGAGAAACTCGAAAGTCCAACCCTTGCTTCAAATAAACATTGCTCCACCTTAGCTCTTGTTTGGTTTGCATATTCAACAATCTAAGAATTTTCCATATAGCCAACTTTTCTAGAAAATTTACTAGCTATACTAGGGGAAACAATTTTTTTTGTAGCACTTGTATCAATTATAATTCAAATAGGTGTATAAAATAAAGTACTTGGGATTTCCATAGGAGTAATCTAATACTCCACCTATTGGTTGTCTAGCATTGCATGAATCTTCTGTTGGAACGATGCTCATTGAGGAGGTAGAGGATTTCCATGTGGCTGCATCCCTGGTGGTTTTTTGGAGCACTGACTTGTGTAGTGATCTCCTCCACACATGAAACATCCTCTCAATGACCCTTGCCTTGATGTTGGTTTCCAAGAACTACCTTCCTTTTTGTTGGGGTTGTTGTTGCTATTATTTCCCTTGCGGTCTCTTCTAGATTCATTCTTATTATTAAGGAATCTCTTATCTCCTTTCCTTTAAAAGTCATGCCCATCACTTGGCTTCTTAGAATTTTGATTTGCTCGCGACCATTTTAAATTTTTCTGACTCTTATTAGGGTGATCCCACAATACTAATTTACAATTCTGTTGAGGAAGGAAAATTGCAAAAATGCTCCCATGTAAAAAAAATTGGTTTTTAGGGGTTCACACGAATTGGGGTGTTCGTATGGACCCTCGTTAGAGTGAACCTTATTTAATGATAGGACCCACTTTTTGGCAATTTTTTAAAATGAAGACAATGGAAAATTCAAAAAAAGGGGAGGGTTCACTCGAACCAGGGTCCATACGAATCTTGGTTCAAGTGAACCACCAAGGGGGGTTCGCGCGAACCCAAGGTCCATACGAACCCCCCTTTTTCCCCCTTCCCCTCCTCTTTTACCAAATCTCTACAAAAATTTTCCTTTTTAAGCTCAAGTTGAGGATGAAAATTGAGGAGACTTCATAGACACAACTAGATGATGGTAGTCTTCGAAACGAGCTACCCATCGAATATAATTTTAATATGTTTTGGTTTTATTATGTATTTTTTTTAGTTTGATTAAACATAGGTTTTTCACTAAAAATCAAGCTCTTTATTTTGCACATGTAGAAAAATAGTAGATTATCAAAATAAAATTCTAAAAAATATGTTCAGGATAGGTATTGATGTTCTTGATCCAATAAAAAAAAATGAATTTCGATACATACAAAAAAGTTATGTTGTATACGATCGCCTATGTCTGAGTTGTAATTGGTTTGACTTCAAAACTTTATTAAGGAAAAATTATACAATAAAACACTATGAAACCAAATGAACTTGTTAGATATCGTAGTTACAAATCTAAATTCAAAAAAATTAGAATTTTATCCTTCATAGAAAAAAAGTTATGTTGTTTACGGTGAGCATCACTCCTTAAAAATGTTGTTTATTGATAAAAACTAGTTTTTGAAGGAGATGGAAAAAGAAATGCAATCCAATTCAAAAAAAATTAGAAAAAATATATTTAGAATCTATAGACAAAATGTCACAAATCACTAGTTCGCATCATCTTCAAATTCCTTATGGTTTGGCACCTATAGGTTCCCAAAAGTGAAGATTTAGTTAAAAAAATTAGTTCAATGTCCAGTTTGGCCAAAAATTGTAAACTGGTATTGTGGGATCACCCATCATAGAAGGAAGAGATAGATTTAAGCCTTTGATTTTGATTAATAGATTTCTCATACACTAAGTCCATAGTAGTAGGATTGTACACATCTACTTCTCCAATTTGGGTGTTAAGACCCATGATGAACTTCCTAATGTAAAATTGCTCATCCTTTTGGTACATAGGTATGCAATTTAGGAGATGAGTGAATTTATCTCAATACTCATTTACTAAGGAATTTCCTTGCCTTAAATTTTGAAAGTCAGTAAGCTTATGATCGTAGTAAAGCTAAGGTAGCCACCACTTTTAGAAAATTTCTACGAATTCATACTAAGTGAGACTTAAATAAATTAACCCAAGCTCCATATTTTTGTTCATCCACCATGTGGATGTTTCCCCAGATAGCTGGAAGGCTCCCTAGATGGCCTTGGTTATTTTAGAGTAATTCCTTATCTCAAAATATTTTTCCATTTCTGTGAGCCATGCTTCAGCTACATCCCCACTGGTGGTTCCCTCAAACTTAGGAGGGGTGACCATCCTCGTATCTTGTGATAATTCATTTGCAAGTTGTTTCCTCTTACTTCCCTCAGATCTAGATTGGGATCATCATTTTCATGATCGCTCGACTGTGAATGATCATTGGAATTTTCTCCTTCCTCTTCATTAAGAACTTCTTGTTCTTTCCTCTCTGCTCCTCTTACCTCTTGCTCAAGGTGTCCAATTCTTTCTCTAGTTTCATTCATTATGGCCATTATTCGATCCAATTTAGCCTCATTTTTTTTTGCATCTTGGCCCACCTCTTGGCTACCCCCAAGATTGGTTCTTGTTCTAACCATTTTCACAAGTAGTGTTCCATCTAGAGGTTTCATTTCAATTAGATTCTATGAAGGCTTACTTAGCATTATAAAAAGTTTCCTAAAACAAACATTCATACACAAAGAATTTGAAAGAAGAGTTATTGCACAAGTTTTTCCAAAACATATTTTTTATTAAGTTCAAAGGATTTTAATTATCCTTGAATTTACATAGAGTGACTATTCAGATAGTCAAGGGGAGAATATCTGTTGGATTCACTTTCGGATACATAGCTAAGTGGGACATATCTCTCAAATTATTTTTCAGGTATATTGTCGAAGTGTGCATAACCTTAAAACTCACTCTCAGATACATAATTTTGGGGGACATATCCCTCTGATTCATCACTAGAGGCAATTACAATAACTTTAGACAATGAAATAACATGAGGGTCCCTAAAAATTATGGAAGGACTAACACTCCACTCTAAGGGCATATCCCTGAAAAGTGATACAAAATCTGACTTTGCGGGAGAGATAGGAGGTACAAAGTTAGCTTCTTTACACATCCTATTTTTTTCTTGATTGACATGGGATAAGGCATGGCCTAAAGTTACAGAGTTACTAAGACATATCACATTGTTGTAATTAGTCCCCTTAATGGTTCTGACAATGGCTTCCCTTTCCTTCTTGGCCTTGAGGTAGCGCTCATTTCCGATCACCGACTTCCTTGCGATCATCTTGAGATGCAACATCCTATCACAAGAACTCCAATCATTAGATTCAAATAATGTTGGATGGAATCATAGTGATCTCATAGGTTTCATAACTAAACCTAGTAGCTCTGATACCACATGTAACAAGTCCAATGTTTTACCCTTTGATTTTACCTATGTTGTAACCCACATGAGACCAATTTATGTTTACCAACTTATAGCTATAAAAAATTTCCTTTCTATTACAATAACAAGATGCACATTCAAAATAATCCCATTTAAAATTCCCATTGCATTTATAAAGAAACATTACATAATCCAAAGTAAAAATTTCATATTACATAATCCCATGTAATGATAACATTTTTCCAAATACAATTTCCATAAAGATAAAGATACATACACATCTTCCGAGAGCTTAATTGAAACAAAGTACAAATGGTTTAGATGTCCCTTCCTCGGCATACATCCTCAAACTTCGGTTGCCAACTATATGAGGGAGAGTATTACTCAAGCAATTTTCCGCTAACCATGGACTTGTTGCATCCTTCTTACAATTTTTAGTGTACTAAATCCAAGTGTGTAGCTATTGATTACTTCTTTAATGCTATATAATGAGAGGATTTTAAATGATGCTTGAAAGATTAGAGCAAGTGCATTAAATGTCTTAAGTACAAGAACATAACATAAAAGTATACCAAACATGTATTGAGTCAACTTAGGGAGGGAAGGTGAACATGGATAATTAATTAAATTTTGAGTCTTAATTTTAGAAAAAGAGGGGATAATTAGGTCACCATACGAATGTCCCAAAGTGGACAAATAATCAAATCTACATTGCTAACAACTATATGGAATTAGGTGTATGAATAGGTGTAATAAATACATAATATAGGGGAGTGCATAGATCTATTTACATATAAGAATAAGGTAGATGCTAAGTATATGTGAATGCGTGTATATAGAGAGGTAAAAGGCTAGGGAAATGAGTCTAACTCTAGATAAGATTGTGCCATGTATCATTATGTACAAGTATTGTGACACTTCCTTAAAATAAACATAAAATTAAATGAAAAACATCACGTGTATGCAAATTTCACAATTAAAAAAATATATAAATATAACATAATATTTTATTTTATTAAAAAATATATTGAAAATTCTAATATAACTATTAATTCAATATATTAGAATATAATATTTAATTTTTAAAAACCTTAAAAAATTTAATTTAATGAATAATTCAAAAAAAATATAGCTCTTACTAAAATTATTTTTGTAAATGGGTAAGGAAGATATTAGTGGATTGAGTCAATGAATTTAATAAAGAATACAAACAATTTTTATTTTTTTAAATAATCCTTATTTTTTTTAAAAAAGGGGTAAAAAAAATTATTCAAGAAAGAGCCAACAAGCACAATAAGAGGTCAAAATGGCCAAAGTTAGCAAAAAATAACCAAAGAAAAACCAACTAGTCATAACACAAAGCCCCAAAACAAAACCAATCAACCTAAACACAAAGCTACACCTTCTCATCCTCATCCAGGAGTCTAGACAAAGAGTTACTTTTATCCAGATCCAATTGTCTCCAATCATCCAGATTCCAAACCCCTCGACCTTTAGAAGCCCATTTAGCAAGGCAGACAACAACCCTATTCTATTCCTTGGGAATATGAATAAACAAGATGTGTTCAAAATTTGAAGCAAGATGAAGGATTTGCTTCACAATTAGAACCAATCTCCATGCGGAGCCTTGAAAATATCTCTTATTAAGAAGAGAGACCAAAATCATAGAATCAGTATCACAAATCACATTCCTCCACCCACACTCTAAAGCTCATTCAAGAGGCTTAAGGATAGCACAAGCCTCCGTCTGATTATTAGACTGCACACCCATGCGTATGGAGAAGAAGAAATGTACATTTCCCCTACTATCACGACCCACACCACCAATGCTAGAAACTCGAGGATTGCCTCAAACAAATCCATCAATATTAATTTTGAGAAACCCATCAGGAGGGGGACACGACTGCCCCACTCTATTCACTTTCTTAGAAGGAATTGAACTACTCCTCCTAATCCCTTGGTAACCAAGAGGGGAAGAAAGCTCAAGACTAGAAGAAAATTTCCTATTTGAAGATGACATAGGCTCACCCAAATCAAATTTAACTAAGATTGTTTCTTTCAAAATACTTTGCACCTTGTGCCAAACCCGCATGTCCATCTGACAAAAATCACAAAAAATATGTCAATTCCTCTCCAACCAAATCTGCCAGATAATAATAAAAGGTCCCAACTCCCAAGTAGCCACTAAGCAAGAAGCTGAAACTGGATGGTGTCCCAAATTATCCCAAAAATCTTGCAAGGATAAGGAAAACCTAAAAGGTTTTTTCCAAATCTTGCACCACACTCTCCAGATTTCCATCGCATAAGGGAACTAAAAAAATAGATGAGAAGTACTTTCTTCACTACATCCACATAAAAAACAAAAAGAGGGCCCATAGAAGCCATGTTTCTTGATATTCTCCTAGGTAAGGCATTTTTTATGGCTTAGAATCCATAAGAACATATTGCATTTGGGCCACCCAACCTCATTCCATATTTGTTTCCACCAAGGGTAAACTCTGACCTCAACATGTTGAGATACCAGTGCAACATATCATTGAGCAACAGAGTAGATACCCTTAGGTTCATGGCCCCAAGCTAGAAAATTCCTTTCTTCTGAAGAACAACAAGGCCTCTCAGTCAAAATAGAAGCCAAAATAATTCTCTCCACCTGGGAGCCACCCTCTGACCAACTAGTGGGATCATGCCACTGATAAATTCTAGTACCTCCCAAAAATGAAGATGATTTGAAACTACTCTCCCTGGACCAACCAGTAGCCACAAAAGCCTCACTTAAAGCACAAAGATGAGGAAAATAAGTAAGAATTGGAGGATGCCCATCCTAAGAATCAATCCAAAAAAGAGCTTGCTCCCCCCTCTGAATGATCCAGAAAAGGCCCTCCTTAATAAGAGTTGAACCACACTTAATAGTATTCCAAATTATAGACCCTATACCAGACAAAACAAAACACATGATATCCCCACTGTCCACTCCTCCTAAGTATTTGTAATTAAGAATTTTTGCCCAAGGTTGCTCAGGAAACTTACACCACCTCCAATAAATTTTTGCTACCAAAGCAAGACTATTTTGCTCCGCTTGCCTAAGCCCAAGCCCACCAATATCCTTTGGTTTACAAACCCGGTCCCAACTCACCAAACTCCATTTCTAAATGTTAAGATTGCTTTCCTAAAGAAATTTCCTTGTAAGGGAATCAAACTCCTTGAGAACACTCTTAGGAGCAGAAAACACCATGAACTTGTACAAAGGAAGAGCCTAGAGGATAGATGACACCAAAATCACCCTGCTGGCTAAAGATAACCATCTAAAGGTTCAGTGATTGACCTTAGAGCAAACTTTATCCAATATCTACTTCTAGTCATTCCTTTTCAAGGTACCTACACAAAGAGGGATCCCCAGATACTCCAAGGGAAGAGTATCAAGCTGAAAGTGGAGAATGTTGGAAATTCTACGCTGAATCAAAATGGGAGTATTGAAGAAAATAATCTGACTTACCCTCATTATTTTTTTGACTAGAAGCAGCCAGATACACATCCAAAACCTTCCCAAAATTGATTGCTTTCTCAATCCTGGAAACACCCATTAGAGTAGTGCCATCAACAAACTGGAGATGAGTTTGCACTTCCAACCCCTGAGCCCTACTCAAGCCATGAATGGATCCTCTATCCCTAAACTATTTCAGTAACCTCTCAAAGCCTTCAACCATCAAAATAAACAAATAATGGGAAATTGGGTCCCCTTCCCTGAGCCCCTAACTAGTAGAAAATATAGGCGCGAGAGAGCCATTGACAAGAATAGAAAAGGAAGGCGTGGTCACACAACTCATAACCCATGAAACCCACTCTATGTGAAACTGGAAGGCCAAAAGTAGGCATCAAAGGAAAGATCACCTAACTTTGTCATAGGCTTTAGAAATATCCAATTTGATGAATATGGATTTTTCTTTGGAAGAAGGCATGGAGTGAATAGCTTCAGCTGCCACCACCACACCATCCACAATTTTCCTTCCCTTCACAAAGCCACCCTACTCCTTGGAGATCAAGGGATCCAAGAATTTCTCCAGTCTTTCAGGAATCAACTTAGTGATAATCTTGTAGGTCACATTACACAATGCAATAGGCTGAAAGGAATCTAAGGAATTGGCCCCTCCTTGGGGATTAGAGTGAGAAAGGTAGAATTTATAGCCTCAAGTGAGCATTTTCTTGTTAGTATAAGACTCTTGAACCACCTCCAAAAAATCCACTATGATGATATCCAAAAATTCTTGGAAGAATTTAATGGGAAAACCATCGGGTCTAGGGGCCTTACCTTTCTTCATCTGGAAGACAATAGCCTCAATTTCTTCCAAAGAGACGAGCACCAAAAGAAAGTTATTCATCTCCACAGAAACTAAAGTGGGGATGCAAGCCAAAACCAAATTCTCCTCCAAATCCAGAGGAGCATCTTCTATGAAAAGAGAATAGAATAAATGAACCACCTCCTCTAAAATAGCCTGAAGTGAATTCAACTATTTTGCCTAAGTTGACACGAGAGAAGAAATAACATTCCCACCTCTATTAACCTTCACTAAATTGTGAAAGAAGGCAATATTCTTATCACCTTCTTGGAGCCAATCAACCCGATATTTTTGTTTACAAAAAATCTCCTCTCGTAGCTCCCATTCAACAAGTTCTCTAGAGCATTTGGTTTCTTCTTGAAGCAAATCCACAGTCATACCCTCATCCTTGATTTTGAAAGTGATGTTGTTCAGCTAATCCTGAACTTGTTTCCGCCTTTGAAAGAAATTACCAAAAGTTTTCATGTTCCATTTCTTTAATTTGAATTTAACAAATTGAAGCCTCTTGAAGAAGGAGAACATAGCAGTGCCAAAGGTAGGCCTCCATTCTACCCACCACTGCTCCACAAGATGATATAAACTATTATCCCTAAGCCACATTAGCTAAAATTTGAAGGGAGGCTACTTGACCAAAGAGAACCGAGATGAGGAAAACTTAATTGGCCAATGATCTAACACCTTCCATCCTAGGATGTCATAGGAGGAAGTCCAACTATTCCCAATCCATTTAACAAAGACAAGAAACATGCCCAACTGTTCGGAGATAGAACCCTCCTCACATCTTCGATTGTGCCAAATAAAAGTCCCATTAATGGGCCGAACATCCACTAAATTTAGAAACTTAATATTATCCCGAAGCAAGGAAGAAGGCCCTAAACAACTCACTCCCCCCAATTTTCCCTCCAAGGTGCAAATAGAGTTAAAATCTCCTACCAAAATCTAAGGAAAAGAAGGTGCAAGAGAGAAAATAAATCTAATGTGAGACCAGAGAAGAAGCTTACCAAGAAAATCATTGGGTGCATACACATTGGTGAAAAGAACCACCGCTCCAAAATAAAGTAGGAAGCTAACATAGAAAGGGAGTTCCTTCTAGCCATCCGCCAAAGAGGCGAAATCTTGTAGGGGTCCCAAATGCATGCCATACCACCTGCAAGGCCTTGAGATCCAACACATTGACACTGACCCCTCTTCCAAATTTTGGAAGTTGTCTTCATCATATCATCAACAGGGAGATTGGTCTCTTGAATGAAAATAATATTAGGTTTATGATCACAAACTAAATCCTCAATATCCTTTTGTCTAGGGATGCTACCCAAATCCCTCACATTCTAGGATATCACAATCATTTATGAGAAGAAGCAAAAAGGGAATCCAATGTCTTAACAACACCAAATTAAACCCAAGATTCTCCCATAATCTTTGTCTTCTCCAAATCCTTTTTCCTCCCAAATTTAGCCATCTTTTCACCTATCACTTTCTTTAAGCTCTTTTGGTGGATGCCTAAAAGAGGTCCACTCTTCTTCTTCCCATCATCTTTGGCCCCAGATTCCATGTCCTACTCATTAAGTCCATCAATGCTTATATGCTCATGAGGGGCTTCCTCCAAGAGGTTAGGGGTTGGATCCTTCACCTCAATCTCTATAGTCTCTAGCCTAGAAGCCCCCTGCTTGAATGGGGTTGAAGAATGAACAAGCACATCCTTTGGGGCTTCATGCATGATGGTTGTTGGAGTAGGGACTAGAAGAGAATTATCAAAATTATTTGAGCCATGAATAAACCGAGTCCCAAAGCTGTGGTCATGCTCCATAGAATCCAACTCTTCAAAGTTTTCAAGAACATCAAATCCATTACCATAGGCCTCTCTGAGTATAGACTTGTTTTGACGATTTGATGTTTTTGCTTTTGATTGGGTTTTCACCGGAACAAACCCATTTGAATCAAGCTCCACATTTTGAATTGGAGTTTTTCCCTTTGCTTTGGAAGGATTTTCTTGCACACTTGGAAGAGGTTGTTGGGATTTAACACACAACTTGGGGCAATTCCTTTGCAAATTCCCATATTCATGACAAGTACGATAGCGAAAAGGAAGGGCCTCATAATCCACTTGTTGAATTCAACACATACCTCCTAATCTGACTTCAAAAAACTCTGGTAAAGGGTTATTTAAATTGATTTCCACACACAAATGAGCAAAAAAAGTTATCCTTCATTCGAGAGTTGATGGGAAGGACCCAAAGGCTTCCCTAAAACAACTGCAATAGAATGAAAAATGTCATTTCGCCAAAACTCCATCAGAAGATGAGGGAGGTGAATCCAACCAGAATCCTTGATGACATCTCTTCAGAAGGATCAAAACCCAAATGCCAGGGTTTGATAAAAAGACCCGCCTAGTTATGAAAATATGGACCGCCTTCGAAGACTACATTGCGATCAACGATCCATGAAAAAACCATGAAGAAATACCCATTGGCTCCCAAAATAATTTCCAAATCTCCTTTAGGGTTCTAGTTGGTGCAAACCTAATTTTCTAGAAAAGGCAAAGAAATTTTGACCCCCATGAAATTGCAAATGAGTGCATGCTTAGATAAATACAAAAAATATCTGACAACTGAATCCGGGTTGATCACCACCACCGGACAATCCTTACATGTCTTCAAACACACATTGGATTTTGGACGAACTTTCCTGAGATTAATTAATCTTTAACTCCTTTGCCACATGCAAGAGGAAATTTATAGCTTTAGCATGATCATAAGAAGAGGCTTCCCCACCAAGGATAACATCTTTGAAGGAGAATGCATGGGGTCCCCCAGACCCCCTATAAGAGCCATGTGAACTGCACAGCCCACCACTCACCAAGCACAAACAAACAACAAAAAACAAAGACCAAAAGACACTGAGGAAATGAAAATACCAATGAAACGAGGATATCAAGGGAAATAACCACCGACCACCCCAAAACAAAATTGCTCACAATGAGAAGAGAGGACGAGCAACCTCACCAGGCAACGTTGGCCACTCCAAACCCCCGAGCACAACATATCAGGCGCTCCGCCATCGATATCTCTCCTAAATATTCCTTATTATGTTATATTTTCAATTTATAGTATAAATAAGTGAATATTAGAAAAAAAATTAATACATTTATTTGCATATAAATATGTAATATATAATCACAAGTATTCTTTTATAATAATACTAATTATTTGAAGATTTATTTTTAATTAATTTAAACTATCACATTTACTTTAATCAAATTATAGTATAATTTTTACAAAATTTAATATGATTTATCTTTTTACAATAAATTTTATAATTGTACACCTAAAAATGCCACCTTCACTTGCTTCATTGATTTCATTCTATCACATCACCTAATCATCATATCACCTAGCTTGTAAGTTTATCTAGTCATAATCTAATATCACCTAGTACACACATATCATCATCTTGTCACCTAGGACACACATTATCACCTAACACCTAATATTTAATTAAATAATCCCTAAGTCATTTAGTTAAATTTGTCTAGCATGATTTATTCATATAAAAACTAATTATTTATCAATTATTCAAAGGGAAAATAGAGAGCGGTGCCAAGTCCTGGATATCAACATTATAGTGCACTCTCAAGCAATGGCAGCTAATCAGGTGCTTGTGGTTGCTTAGGAGAAGCAAGATGAAAATTTTGTTTAGTGCCCCAGGAGGGGAAATTAATATCTTCATGTTTCTAATTTTGGTTTTTGTGGCCTATGTAACAGACAATGTATCATGGAACTTTTAAGGTGGCAGGTCTGATCAAGTATATAAACTAATATATAGTTTGTAATTATCTTGTAAAGGGGGTTTGCTTAAGAATCAGATAAAATTTTGGGCTGCTGGGTAGTTAGTACTGATCTGATGTTGGCTAAGCCAACTTGAATCACTTGAACTCATGCCATCTATGAAATTTTTGTAATGCATATTTTACCTCTACTTTAATATAATATATAGGTATATATGCCTTTTTCCAAAAAAAAAAATCCACATATTTATCCATTTAATTAATACATTATTCACACTATCCCTTAATAAATTAATTTCATAGTAATTTCCATCACATTTGTGTAATAACCACCCTATTTTTTTCCTCAAATTTCACTCGTTAGCGTTACCTAAAATGCAAAGATAAGCAATTGAATAAGCAACCCTCCACTTTTTGATCACCCAGATCCCAGAGTGGGAAAGGTGAGAGCATATGGTGAAAAGGGGATTTCGCAATTACTGGAAAGATAAGCTAACTGGAAATGACCACCCTCCACTTTTCGATCACCCAAATACTGATGTGGGCAAGGTGAGAGCATATGGTGGTTCACTTATAATATTGAAAATCCTCTATGCTACCACTTCTTCAGTGGGGTGAGTAGTCATAATCAAGTGTGAATGTAAACATCCACTTATTTAGCAGGAAATACCAGAAAGGAAAATGCACTTGGTGGAAAGCCAACCGACCTCTGCTTGTTCAACAAGTATAACAAGAAAGTAAATAAGAACTCTCAACCACTTATTCAACGGGAGTAACAAGTAACATAAAGTAAATATTGAACACTTATTCAATGGGAGCAACCACTTGTTCAGTGGGATAAGTATCAAATGCAAATACAAGAGCATTCACCAATGGTACTACCGATGGTGTTGCATTGAGGTCAACATAATCATATTAGACCATTACATACTACTGTTATGAAAGGTAAATGATAGAAATATGAAGTAAAACACCCTCCCAAGATGATATAATGAAGAATGAGAACACCCCCTTCAAACTAGAACAAGTATACCTCAAGATAAGGACACCAAAAGTCAATAGAAGGTCTTGTAGGCTACTGCAACAAGTCTGATACAGTAGAAAATAGTCTAATATGCATGAACAGTAGGTTTGAAATCCCAACCAACAACCTTCAATCAAGCATAACTCCTCCAATACTCAACGAAAACTCACCAAACCACTTGCAAATGATGAAGCAAGCCTAGGCATCCAAGGTGAGCTTGTGAGATACCTCAAACAAGTCTGATCAATAATTTCACATGTCAAAAAACACCTTCAACCAAGATGTATGACCCCCTAAGTAGGTCGACCAACTTCTAAAAATCCCACTCCACCTAAAATCACCAAAATATGCAAGAAGGGGTGCTCAAGCATGAGAAAGATAATGAACCAACACCAACAAATTGGTTCCAACTCCTTCTTGTTATGGTTCAAGAAGATTGGAGCAATAAACATTAACAATTATATGCAAATTAAATAACCTAGAAATAACAATGAAGAATAACACAAAAGAGATCAACACAAAATTTAATGTGGTTCACCCAATATGGGATACATCCACAAAAACTCAACCATCCAATGATTTTATTATCCAGTGCAAAACATATTACAATCTCAAGAACACAATGCCGCAACATGCGTCCCAACTGCTTATAACAAGCTTTTTAGAAGCTTATAGAATTAGGGTTTTACAAAGTAGTTTTTCATTTTTTGGTTAAAAAATTAACTAGTAACCCCTTGACATGTTGACAGGAAAACCTTGATGTGTTAACAAGATTTTTTTTTTTTGGATGTTGCACCCCAAACCCCTGCTATTGGGGGCTACTGCCCTTGAACCCCCACTATCAGGGGTTTCCACCCCTGAACCTCCACTCGGGGCCCTTCTCGACCTCAAACCCCAGCAATCAATCACCACATACCAACACTTCAATTAGTATGAACAAAAAGGTGGTTCAACTAGGCATGAACCAACAACACCCAAGCCTAATATGACACCAAAAAATGCCTCCAAAGCTGAAAATCATCACACACACACCAAAATATATCTATAAGACATCAAAACCAACAAGAATGAAAAGAAATGAGATAGCTATCACCAAAACAAGCCCAAATGCAACCCCTAAAATGGAGCTACAACATTGTTCAGCTAGGATATATCTCTCAATCTTGAAACTCAAGATGACTTAGAGGGCTTTTGTCCTCAAAGCCCAAGGAGATCACTTTTCATTTCAACAACACTTCATTACATCAAAATTAACATGTCCAAATGAGAGAAAGTGAGGGAATTATATAGCCTTGAGACCTAGGAATTTGAATTGCTTTTCCCTCTTAAAATGGGATGCCACATTTGGAGAATATATTATTTTATTAAAATCACTTAACCCCTTCACTTTTGGTTTCCACCTTAGCTTATGCATAAATTAGCTTTTAAAATACTTTAGTTTTCAAACTTGGCATCCAAACTCATATTCCCCCTTTTAAAGTAACTTAAGTTGATCATCCTAGGCATGGGGGTCAAAAAGTGACTTTATCACTTAAGTTATATTTTTCCTTTTTTAAACTCCAAGGACGGTGGATGCAAATACTACCAAAAATATCAGGACTCAACAACTGAAACTGCCTCCATTGCTAAAAATATTGTACTGAACTGTTGCCAACACCACTGCCAAAAATAACACTTACTAAAAATAGCATACTGTTAAAAATAGTGACTGCAATCTCAAAATAAGCACATTTTGAGATGTAGCTATGACTTACTAAATATAGTAAGTCTTAAAAATAGACACTACTGAAAATAGTAGTGACTTCCCACCAAGGATCTCAAAAAACCCGGAAAGACCTAAAAACCCTTCTAGAAAACTCTTGCAACAATCTCCTAAAAATTTGATGAGAAACCTCTAAGAATCTTGGAAACCCTAAAAATGCCTCTAAGTAGCCTATGATTCTATGGTAGTCCCCCCCCCCCCCCCACAGAGATTGCTTGTCCTCAAGAAATTGCAAGCCATGCACTGATTGATTCTAAATTAAACTCATCATGAATCTAGGATCCCAAATAAGTTTGAGGAATTCTAGGCTTGTAATGCCCTCAAGCACGTAAACCCTAGGGGAAGTTGCAAACTACTAACAATTTCACTACAATTTTTTTTTTTTTAAAACAAAACAAATACATGCATGAAACCAACACAAAGCCAACAATCCCCTAAGGTCACGTGACAAAGATTAACTAATTGACAATTTAAACAACATGCAAGAAATGAACCATAACAACATTCACTTAATCTAAGTAAAGTACATACATTCCATACATGAGATTTCCAATAAGACCATGAGATCCTTCATGGTTACTAAGGACAAAAGTTATAATATTACAATTACATCTCTCATTCCCAGAATGAGGTAAATCAATAACATGATTGTTTATTACAATTTCCACCTCGATGAAAGTGAGGGGTAAATAAAATACAAGCACTAGCCTAATTGAAACCAAGGTAGCAACTGGAAACCCACGAGCTCTCCAATACGAAAGTCTCGTCCACATAAGAAAATGCCAACACAACGGAGTATGGTGCACATTCCACCCAACCATGTGATACCTGAAGGCTCACCCCCCATGCTAGGAGATAGTAACAAGGGTTTCAGGTCATAACCAACAACCTCTATCCAAAGACAACATGACTCAACTGGAAAAGGATACGAACATGACATCACATGACATAAAGGTTACAATGCTTCCAGATTTTAAATACATGAACACATCACGAAAACAAACATAATGTTGTCCTAAGAGAAGTGTCATCACAATGTCGCATGGGATATCCTGGCAAGTCTTCCTAGGTCCCGGCCCCCATCTCGGGATATCCTGGTAACCTCTAACGACTCCCGGCCCCACATGCAAACCAATGCGGAATCAGTTATCTTTCAAAGGGACAAGATAACGATCTTGCCATTCCAGGCCTTCTCATCTCATCCCAAGTCTATACTAGCACTTGCGTCCATGAGCGAGCAAAATTAATCTTTTTAAATGATGATACCACCTATACTAATTAATTGGTTTAAGTTGTCACTGAATTAACCAACTTACATTGAGATCTCCTGGCACCACTTTGTGTGTCGGCCCTCAATGCAAGCCACTTCTCTAAGACAACACGTGGAACTATGCCACCACAAAAGGGTACTCAAGTGCAACCTAGGGATAATGAATCCCTAAACACGACATAAAGTCAACGTAGCCCGTTCATGACAACCGGGTACAACACGGGACACCATTAAGCACTACCCAAGGAAAACAAGGTCAACTGACATGACACCAACCCCAAAACATGTAAAGGAAAATCCCATCTGGAAGACTTACATAGTCCCGACTAGACTTTCCCCACCCCAAGAATATGCCAACATCAAAAGTAAGCACTACTAGCAATTTTAAATGAAAGCTAAAATTAGGATTTCGTAAATCCAATTCACCCAATGACGTAGTGCACTTAAATAATTTAACACATCATAAACTTGCACAGATTCAAGAGGCTCAAATCACACTAACAATCCACAATGGTTTAGCTAACTGTTTCGTTCTTCTTGACTCGATCCATCGAATAATTTAAATCCATCTTTTTTGTTTATTCAATAATTTATTGTAAACAATTTTTTTCATTTAAATATAACTATGAATATAAATACTAAGTATCTATGCAATTATATATAATATATATATATCCAATACATATATATACAATTACATATACATTTAAAAATACATATATAACTGATATTAAAATATAAAGTAGTTATCACCTAATACACCCATTAAAATATAATATATATTATATTATATTTAATTAAAATAATAATAATAATAATAATAATAATAAACAAAATTTATATTTATATATATTAAATATAATATATAATATATAACACATGTTATATACATATATTATATTTAATAAATATAAAATATAAAAAAAATCTAACTCACAAAAAAAAGTAAAACCAAAAGCAATGAGAGGGAGGCTGGGACGCAGCTGTGAGCTGCGCCCAACTCACCCTGGGCGACGCTGCCCATGGCAGCACCTCCCTTGGGGTGGGCTGGGCCGGCCACAGTGTCGTCCCTCCCTCCCCCACTACCATAAAAACAATTAAAAAATATATTTTATTTTCATTAACAGCTGCAACAGGGACGGAAAACAGAGGGGAAACCCTGCCCCTGCTCTGTTCTGGGAGAAATCTCAGACAGAGACATAAAAGAAATTAAAAATAGAAATAAAAATAAAACAACTTCCAAAGAATTATAGTTTTAAAAACTGACTTTCTCAAACTTATACAAGTTCAAAATAACAGAAAAGCAAATGGTACCATGGAAAACCCAGAATTTAACCCAACTATCTGATGGTTTTTTCATTCTTTTCCCAATTTAAATGAAGCTTTTCTCATACCCACAGAAGTTTTCTCAAAGGTTTAAATGAAGCTCTATTCAAACTCACAGAAATTTCACAAGAGTTTCCCCATGTTTTATTCAAACCATTTTTGTTGAGAGTTTTGATTCAAGTTGAAATGAAACTGCTTGATGGGTTTTCCCTTCCATTTACACATTTTGAACAGCTTCTAAACTATTTTCAAAATAAAGAAATTGCATAAAGTTTAAACCAGCACCTTGTGTTTTCTCCAACCTTGAAATCTTCCAATGGAGGCTTGTGCTCTTTCCAATCTTCTCCTCCACCAAGCTTTTCCAAATCCTCTTCAACAATTTCTTCAAGTTTCCTCCAAGATTTCTTCAAGTTTCCTCTTGCTCTCTCTCAAATTACCCAATTCTAAAAAAACAAGATAATTCAAAAAAGAATGCATTTTCCTTATGGCCTCCAAAAAAAAATGTCAAACCCCTAATTTAGCCACCCACCAAAAGTTATTGCAAATTGGGATATTTTGGATATTTCATTTTTTTTGAAATTAATAAAACAACTTATTTTCCCTTTTCAAATGCATTATGCTCATTTAAATTCAAATTCCATTTACCCCACCATGCTAACTAAATTCATTTTATTTCACAAAATTGAATCCAACTATTACATTTAAAATAATCATTTTAAAATTTTATTTTCCCACATGAGGAAAGCAATACAACTTCTAATGAATATATATATATATATATATATATTTGTCTCATTATTTAATAATGCTAATACAATTGGACTAATTTACTTAATCCACAATAAATCTAATACATGGTTAGATTATTCGTCAATTGCATTAAATCAACTAATAAATCAATGAGCACTCTATTATGAATTTTTGGCAATAAAATTAAATAAGGCAACACCATTTCACTAGGAAATTTAAATCACACAAGCAAAGGGAGACGAGATGACAAGACAAATAGCTTAACCCCACTGACAACCCGACAACCCACTATGGCTAGGGTGATGTCACGACACAAAAACCCAAGCTACTATCTCCCAATCATTTCCGTTGAACAAGGGACATGCTCAGACCTGCGAAATCAGGTGGAGTCAATGTCCTGTACCTGCATCCTGCACACAACACGAGTGTCGAACATGCATACATATATATAAACATCAAAACACACCGTAAAGAGGAAATCGTGGAATCACAGGGCACTCGCGTGTGAGTGATGTGATCCCGTCCCCTTCACCAATACAATATCGCTAACTGACACCTCTAATCATTAATTGCAAAATCAAAACATAAAGCATCAATAATTCACATACATGATAATTTAATCCACAACATGAAATAATAACATCATCTGATAAAAGTACCATCACATCCAAACATAATGTTTACATCGTTTAATAATTAGTGATCAAAAGTAACCAAGTTTATAACCAACGTGCTAACAAGGAAAAATATACATAACGAACACTGTTCGATCAAAATAACAAAATGGAGGGGTGTTACATCCTCCCCCCTAGGGTCAGGCTTACTCCTGGAAGCCTGCGAACAAATAGGGATAAAGTTCCCTCATCCTAGCTGCATCCTCCCAAGTGGATGATGAGTCATCCCTAGGATCCCACTGGATCCTAACCTGATCAATATCTCGCCCTCGAAGAGCGAGCATTCTGCGCTCGACCACGACCACGGGCTCCAAAGCCAGCTGCCCGTCCTCTACCTGCAAAGCATTCCAATCAAGGACATGAGAAATGTTTGGATGGTACGGCCGAAGAACTGATACATGAAATACGTCGTGCACACGTGAGAGACTGGGCGGTAAAGCAAGACGGTAAGCGACAGGACCAATCTTCTCGAGAATCTCGAAGGGTCCAACAAAGCGAGGCGCCAGCTTAGAGCCCTTTCCATAACGGATTGGACTCTTTCATGGACGCACACGCAAGAAGACTCTATCACCTACGGAAAACTGACGATCCACTCTATGCGCATCCGCATACTTCTTTTGCCTATCCTGAGCTGCCACCAAGTGCTCTCTAATCCTATCCACCTATTGCTCCATGTCATGCAACATCTCAGGGCCCAAAGTTACTCTGTCCTCTAGCCGATCCCAACTCAAGGGAGTACAACATGGTCGCCCATACAATGCCTGGAATGGAGCCATACTGATAGAACTCTGAAAGCCATTATTATAGGCAAACTCTACCAAATAGAGATAGTCCTCCCATCGTGTCTGCTGGTCCATCACATACATACGCAACATGTCTTCGAGGATCTGATTGACCCTCTCAGTCTGTCCATCTGTCTCTGGGTGGTAGGCTGAACTGAAGTTCAACTATGTTCCCATCGCATGCTGTAATGACGTCCATAGAGCTGAGGTGAACACTGGATCCCTGTCAGAGATAATCCGACGTGGAATACCATGCAACCTCACTATATCCTCCATGCACACTCTAGCTACAGATGATGCGGTATAGGAAGAGCGCATAGGTGAGAAGTGTGCTACCTTCGTCAACCTATCCACTGTTACCATAATAGCATCATGCCGTCTCGAAGAGTTAGGTAAACCAACAATGAAATCCAATGAGATTATATCCCATTTCCACTCTGGTACTAAATGCAACTGCAAAAGCCCTGCTGGATGTTGGTGTTGGCCTTTACCCGCTGACACTCAAGACATCTCGACACAAAATCCGCAATATCTCGCTTCATCCCTGGCCAAAAATATAACTGACGCAAATCTGCATACATCTTCTTCACCCCTGGATGGGCTGAATAAGGTGCACGATGGGCTTCAGTCATGACCAAAGCGCGAAGCTCACATTATGGGGGAACGTATATGCGTCCCGTGTGTCTCAATATCTCATCAGCATCTAGAGAGTATCCTGAATATCTACCCTCAAGGGGTCTTCCTGCCTCTATTACCGATCTAACATCCTGATACCAACTGTCGGCTGGGAGGGCAGAAAGAATCCGACTCCGCAAATCAACAATAAGAGTCAACTCAGATATCTCATGCCTTCGCCTACTAAGGGCATCTGCAACCACATTCTCCTTCCCTTGGATATACTTCACCTCGAAGTCATATTCATAGAGAAACTCCATCCATTGCCTTTGCCTAGCATTAAGGTTAGGCTGTGTGAAGATGTACTAAAAGCTCCTATGATCACTATGCAGCTCAAACCTATGCCCAAGAAGAAAGTGCCTCCATCTCGTCAATGCATGAACCACTGCTGCCAACTCAAGATCGTGGGTAGAATAATTTAGCTCATGATCCTTGAGCTTCCATGACTCATATGCAATGACGCGACCCTCCTGCATCAATACTGCACCTAATCCCTCCAAGGACGCATCCGTACAAACTACAAAGTCCCTAATAGGATCCGGTATCGCAAGTATAGGTGTGCTGGTCAACTTCCCTTTAAGACACTGAAAGGCGGTCTCACACTTCTCAGACCACTCAAACCTCTTTCCTTTCCTCTGAAGGGAGGTGATAGGATGCCCTACCCTCGAAAAGTCCTGCACAAATCGCCTGTAATAACCCGCTAGCCCCATGAAGCTACGTATCTCGGCCACATTCGTGGGCGCAGGCCAATCTAAGATCGCTTGGATCTTTGCAGGATCCACTGAAATACCCTCTCCAGAGATCACATGACCAAGGTATTGAACCTCAGTCCTAAAGAATTCACACTTCGACAAGTTAGCATACAGCTGATTATCTCGCAAACACTGCAATACCTGTCGCAAGTGCTCCTCATGTTCCTCCATTGTTCTAGAATATACCAAAATATCATCTAGGAACACAAGAACAAACCTATCAAGGTATGTACGAAATACCCCATTCATAAGACTCATGAACACTGAGGGTGCATTCGTCAAACCAAATGGCACAACCGTGAACTCATAGTGACCATACCGCGTTCGGAATGCGGTCTTATGAATATCTGACTCGAAGATTCGAAGCTGATGATACCCTGACTTGAGATCAATCTTCGAAAAGATGGTAGCACCCTTGATCTGATCGAATAGATCGTCAATCCTAGGAAGAGGATACCGATTTCTGATGGTCACTTTGTTCAACTATTGGTAATCAATGCACAACCAAAGTGAACCGTCCTTCTTCACGAAGATGACAGGTGCTCCCCATGGAGAAACACTAGGGCGAATAAAACCCTTCTCTAGCAATTCCTCAAGCTGCAACCGAAGCTCTTTCAGCTCCTGGGTAGTCATACGATAGGGAGCTCGTGAAATGGGCTCTGAGCAGGTACCAAGTCTATCTTGAAGTCAATGTCCCTCTGAGGAGGCATCCCTGGAATCTCGTCTGGAAAGACATCGGAAAACTCCTGAAGGATGGGGTGACTATCAAGAGAAACCTTCTCTTCTCCACCTCCTAGACCCAAATCATCCACGGTAATAGCGAACAATTGGCAACCCTGCCGCAAACACCTTCTCAACTGCATAGCTGAGATGATCCTCAAGGAGATCGGCCTCTAAACCCCCACTACCTCTATCTCTCTACCAAATTTCCCAATGCATCTAATTGACTTACGTCGACAATCAATGACTGCACTATGAGCCTCTAGCCAATCCATTCCTATGACAACGTCATAAGAACCCAATGGAATAACACGAAGGTCCAAGGTAGTCTGGAGAGGTCCAACCTCTAACCTACACTCCGGCACAAGGGAAAGGGATGCGAATTTTGCACCCGAAGCTAACTCCACCTGCCACCTATCGACTTGCTTTACCGCATCCAGTCTACATCGCGCCACGACCGATGAAGAAACAAAGGAATCGGATGCTCCAGAATCAAATAAAATAGAAACTGGGTTACCCCCCAACATACCATAGGCCTCAACAACTGTACCCTGGTGCTCTGCCTGGCGGTTGTCAACCGCTACGAATACTCGATGCCCATGGCCTGCATCTCCTACAGTCGGCTCTGACGCTGCTGGTCCTTGAGAATACCCCGATGCACCCTTATTGGGACACATCCTCGCTATGTGACCCTGTTGGCCACATGCAAAACATCCAGTGCCTCTACCAAAGCCCCTGCCTGCAGGTGGTGCACTAGACTACTGCGCACTACCCCTGAAAGAAGAATGAGAACTCTGCGCTAGCTGCTCAGAGTTGAAGCGTCTCATGCGCCTCCAATTCCTGTCCCCCTGCCTCTGCTGGAAACCCTTCCGTTTCCCCTGGGAACCCTGCTGAACTCTAGAAGGTGCACCTCCCTGAGGCTGACCCCCTCGAGCACTAGTCCCAACTACTGAACCACTGCCCACCTGCACTCCTACATGACCACCTAAGGCCATCGCCAGGTTCTCCTCAATGAGCCTGGCCTTATCGACCGCTACCTCCATGGTCCTGGGTTCGAAAACCAACACTCCACCACTGATACGGGCATTTAAGCCCCTGAGAAAATGTTGTACCAACATGCCCTCATCATCACCTATGCTTGCATACTGTTTGAGCTCGTAGAAACAATGCTCATACATCTCTACTGACATAGTCATCTGTCGAAGGGTGTGGAACTCATCCCCTTGACGCTGCCTCCAATGCTCGGAAAGGAATCTAGCCCGAAACCGCTCTAGGAACAACTCCCAAGAAACTGTACCAATGTCCAGATGGAGCTTCTGCTCCTCTAATCTCCACCAAGTGGAGGAAAATCCCCTCAGGTGCATGATAGTGCACCTAGCTCGAGTGTTGCTCCCATATGGGTGCATAGCAAAACACCTAGTCAAGTCAATGAGCCATGTCTCTGCCTCCAAACCATTGCCTGATCCATCAAAAGTAGGTGGTCGTGCTCTAAGAAAATCCCTCATATGGGCTGCTACCTCTGAATCAGAGTGAACTGGTACCTCTCTCTCTCTAACCACCACTGGCTCTACCTCCTGCCTAGGCCCAAGGCGGGCAAGGGTCTCCTCTAACAACTGACGCAACTGAGCATCTTCGATCCTGGGTGGATCCAGATTCTGATTACCATCTCCCTGAATATTCTGAGAAGCCTGTTGCTCCTCATGGTCAGAAACAAGTGGAACATGTGGAGGTGGGTCTTGCTGCCCCTCAATATGACCGCCTAAACGGCCACGTCTACGACCCCCTCCTCTTCCACGCCTGGGAGGCATTGTCCTATACAGATACAAAAATGCATTAAGCACAACACACAAATAAAATTTGCACACCTAAAGGCTTAATGGGCTCATCATAATCCCAGAGTACCCAGTGTTTAAACCTAGGCTCTGATACCATGTGTAATGCCCCTCCATGCAACCCTAGGGGAAGTTGCAAACTACTAACAATTTCACTACAATTTTTTTTTTTTTAAAACCAAACAAATACATGCATGAAACCAACACAAAGCCAACAATCCCCTAAGGTCACGTGACAAAGATTAACTAATTGACAATTTAAACAACATGCAAGAAATGAACCATAACAACATTCACTTAATCTAAGTAAAGTACATACATTCCATACATGAGATTTCCAATAAGACCATGAGATCCTTCATGGTTACTAAGGACAAAAGTTATAATATTACAATTACATCTCTCATTCCCAGAATGAGGTAAATCAATAACATGATTGTTTATTACAATTTCCACCTCGATGAAAGTGAGGGGTAAATAAAATACAAGCACTAGCCTAATTGAAACCAAGGTAGCAACTGGAAACCCACGAGCTCTCCAATACGAAAGTCTCGTCCACATAAGAAAATGCCAACACAACGGAGTATGGTGCACATTCCACCCAACCATGTGATAGCCGAAGGCTCACCCCCCGTGCTAGGAGATAGTAACAAGGGTTTCAGGTCATAACCAACAACCTCTATCCAAAGAAAACATGACTCAACTGGAAAAGGATACGAACATGACATCACATGACATAAAGGTTACAATGCTTCCAGATTTTAAATACATGAACACATCACGAAAACAAACATAATGTTGTCCTAAGAGAAGTGTCATCACAATGTCGCATGGGATATCCTAGCAAGTCTTCCTAGGTCCCGGCCCCCATCTCGGGATATCCTGGTAACCTCTAACAACTCCCGGCCCCACATGCAAACCAATGCGGAATCAGTTATCTTTCAAAGGGACAAGATAACGATCTTGCCATTCCAGGCCTTCTCGTCTCATCCCAAGTATATACAAGCACTTGCGTCCATGAGCAAGCAAAATTAATCTTTTTAAATGATGATACCACCTATACTAATTAATTGGTTTAAGTTTTCACTGAATTAACCAACTTACATTGAGATCTCCTGGCACCACTTTGTGTGTCGGCCCTCAATGCAAGCCACTTCTCTAAGACAACACGTGGAACTATGCCACCACAAAAGGGTACTCAAGTGCAACCTAGGGATAATGAATCCCTAAACACGACATAAAGTCAACGTAGCCCGTTCATGACAACCGGGTACAACACGGGACACCATTAAGCACTACCCAAGGCAAACAAGGTCAACTGACATGACACCAACCCCAAAACATGTAAAGGAAAATCCCATCTGGAAGACTTACATAGTCCCGACTAGACTTTCCCCACCCCAAGAATATGCCAACATCAAAAGTAAGCACTACTAGCAATTTTAAATGAAAGCTAAAATTAGGATTTCGTAAATCCAGTTCACCCAATGACGTAGTGCACTTAAATAATTTAACACATCATAAACTTGCACAGATTCAAGAGGCTCAAATCACACTAACAATCCACAATGGTTTAGCTAACCGTTTCGTTCTTTTTGACTCGATCCATCGAATAATTTAAATCCATCTTTTTTGTTTATTCAACAATTTATTGTAAACAAATTTTTTCATTTAAATATAACTATGAATATAAATACTAAGTATCTATTCAATTATATATAATATATATATATGCAATACATATATATACAATTACATATACATTTAAAAATACATATATAACTGATATTAAAATATAAAGTAGTTATCACCTAATACACCCATTAAAATATAATATATATTATATTATATTTAATTAAAAAAAATAAAAAAATTTAAAAATAAAAAAATAAAAAAATAAAAATAATAAACAAAATTTATATTTATATATATTAAATATAATATATAATATATAACACATGTTATATACATATATTATATTTAATAAATATAAAATATAAAAAAATCTAGCTCACAAAAAAAATAAAACCAAAAGCAATGAGAGGGAGG
>VDFB02323629.1:0-27231 GCA_007258455.2 Sequoia sempervirens
TTGTTTGTGTAATTGCAATTTATGGAAACAGTAAGACAGTCATTGTTGGAGAATTCTCAAAATGAAATTGTTAACAGTTTTGTTAACAGAAATTGTAAAAGTTCCTTGCAGTTGGAATCTGCGTAATAAGAACACTGTAGGTGAGATGTCTTCTTTATATTGCTCATATGTTGTCTCTTGAAGATTGGGAAAAATTTGTTTTAGTAGCTGTCCACTTAACCAACAGTCAATGTTTCCTTCTTTCCTATACAATGTGCAAGCGAGATTGTGACGGAAGGAAAGTTGAGTGCTTTTTTTGCAGAATGTGCAATTGGCGGATCCTTTTTCAAGACACTTGTCCAGTAGCATCGAGTGATGACATGTGCTACAACAAGCTTCAAAGGGGGGTAAGTAGACATTCTTTGGTTTCAATGTGCCAAGTACCTGTCAATGAAAATAGCATGTTATGTATTGTGTAGGGAACTAAAAATATTTCATAAATGAGTTTATAAATGTAAAAATAAAATTCTTATTTTTAGGGATCTTGCCTGAATGTTAGATTTTGCAAGAGTTTGCAACTGTGTTCTTGTACATGCATCATTGAGCTCCTCAAAAAATGTTGATTGTGTTGCGTGCATTAGATTTGAACCCTGTGAACCAGTTCTAACTACATTTTTGAAAAGGAGCAGTGGCATGTCTGTTTTTGAAAACATTTGATGTAAAAATGCACACAAATTTGTGTTGGCAGTTGGGATAACAACCTACAAAAGAAAATTGTTAATGAATTTAAGTAAATAAGTTCAGTTGCATATCAAAATAAAAGGAAGATGGTTAGGTATTTACAGTTGCCATGTCTTCTTGGAGGTCTCCATCTTTCACATGTACTTCAAACCGGATTTTGTTCAAATGATAAGATGTTGCTATTGCTCCAAATGAGCCAACAGAATAGCTGGAGTCTGCTTGTATTAATTGGGAGATAGTGACATCTGGAGTTAATCTACGATTTTTGCAAACAGTAGGTACACTTTCTACTATGCTTCTACTGGTTAGGGCAAGACAACAATCTGCATCACCTCTTTCATATTGAGTTTTATTTTTGATTAAAAAATTGGTGATACAAATACTAGACCCAACAAACATACGGGGCAAAAATGTATTTATCAAATTATTGCTAATGTTTACAGTAATAGTCATTTGACCATAGGCATCGACTAGATCCACATGTACTATTTCTACCTTTTTTTGGGTGTTGTTGTTTCTTGTAGAAGCAGGACCATAGACAACAAGGACATCGCCTTCAAATACCGAACCAGTTTGCTCTGTGGAAATTTCCAATATTGTACTGGGTTTTTGCTTTGTTGAAATTAGACTGTCAAAAATATAGTGTAGTTAATTGTGTATTCTAAATATGCATTATAGTTGTGAACATTGAAGGATAGAAAATGTATATTATTCTTAATATTGTGGATGTAAAATAAAGATTTTTCACTATGTATGTTAGTGTTTGTAGAAATGTTTGGAAAATGTACAACTATATATGTAGATTTTTACTAATTATGGATTGAAAGAAGAGTATTGAGAATTAATACCTTTGGTTCTTGCTTTTAGTAGTCATTTTTGTTGGTGATGTGCTATTTAATTCAATACTTTTCAACCAGCTGTAATAGGGAATGAAATTGTTAGTCATGAAATTAGTACATGTTACTATTTAACATTTCATTATTTTGGAGGAGTTGACAATTGTCACTATTTTCTTATGTATTCTTATGTAGTTACTGATAATGTATGCTATTCTTAATTGTTTGAACATAAATTAAAGCTTTTTGTCTAAGTATGTTTGTGTTTATAGAAATCTATGGAAAATGTACTTCTATATTCATAGCTTATTCATAAAAATAGGTGGAGAAGAAGACTATAAAAAATGAGTACCTTTCTTTGTTGCTTACAATGGTCAGTCTCGTGGGAGAAGTGCTATTTAGTTCAATGTCTTCCAAGCGCCTGTAGCAAGAAATGCAATTGTTAGTCATGTAATTTGTGGACAATACTATTTAATGTTTAACTAGTTTGGAAGAGATGACATGTCTTACCGTTTTCTTATGCGTTCTTTTTTAGGTGTGGAGAAAGAATCATCTAGATCATCTACGTCAAGGTCCTCTTCAGTGATCTCCATGCTTTTGAAAAAGCTGCAGAATACAATTTATTTTACTTGTATAGTAATCTATTGTTAAAGTAGAGTTTTTCCTATCACATTTGCATATATTCCTTATATAATTGGAAATTGTTTTGTAATTTTTTTTTCAATAGTATAAATACCTTTCATCCGATGTAATATTGGTTGTATGCACAGCTGTTGCTGGAGTGTTGTTAAATTTGATGATGTCCAATTGGCTTTGACAAAACAAACAGGTTATTGAAGTATGATTTTTCAAGAGGATATTTTGTTAAAGAAAAAAAATTAGGTATGCTCTCCATGTAACTTACTCTTTATTTGTTTCATGTTGTGATGTTGCAGGTAGTGTAGTAGACACTTTGTCTTTTTCAATGTTCATTATTGCAAGTCACCTGCAAAACAATATTTGGTAAAAAAAAAAATTATATGAATAATGATTTGTAGAATAGTAAAAGTAATGAATTTAAGTATTTTTTTTTGAATAAGAGTTAATGTATGTAGAAAATAAAATATTTTTTCATATAGAATTGTTGTATGTGATTACCTTTTCCAGAATGGAGAGCATGGCTAGACGATGTTGGCAACATGGAATAGAAGAGTGTCATGATCTGTCCAGTACGACTCGTATCTTTGAATGTTTGTTGTATTTTCAGAATTATTTGTCCACACATGATCAATAATGGTCCGTGACAAAAGTTTTGTACTTTCCTGTAATAAGAACAACTTGTGTATTTCCATGTTTTCTTTTAGCATGTCTAGTTTTTTTGAGGTGTTGGAAATGTCAATGTTAAAGTCACCTACAATATAAATAAGGCTTCCAGTGGGAACAATTTCCATTGCTTTGTTAACAACTTTTATGATATTTGTAAGTGATGTTGTTGGTCTGGCATAGATATTACAAATATAAAGGCTTTGGGTGATGTAGGTTCAATGGTGCAGAAATTCGGTGGAAAGGATAGGACCCTCGGTGTAGTGCGCAATGCACCGATATCCTTTCTACTAGAAATGCATTTTGGGACTCTCATGTTACCCTTTAGTTGTCTTGTGTTGTCTCTAGTGTGAAGTGAATTTGAGTGTGTATGCGGTGAATGTGTGTTAAATATGAAATTATGAGTGTTTTGAAGTGATAATTATGTTTCTGTTACTGAAAAGGCCATAAATTATGATCTTGTGACATATATATATTGTGAGATTTTGCATTGAGTAATGAATATAATGTAGAATATGATGTTTAAATGATGAAGTTTAACCAGAAAGGTGTATTTTGGCAATGAATTAGCATGAATAACTGGTGCTAATGTGTTATGTTTCCATCTTAGTTTATGATTTTCAGGTAGTCAGCTTCAAATCTTGATGATGAAGGTAATTAATTGGTTATGTTTAACATGTGGATTTAATACTATGGTTGCATCTGATTATTAATTGTTATTGATGATTGTTTATGATGTATCACTAATTGTAGAGTGTTAGAAGGATGATGTCGTATCACTCATTCATGAGAGGCATACGACACGATAATTCCCTCTACACTAGGTTGATTTGATATATATATATCTTGTACACAACGTTTGTTTTTATGCAGGATTGCAGGTAGTAAGCCTCGATTCCACCTGCTCTGGCAGGACTGGGCGAGCCTCATGAAACCCAATGGGAATAATGTGGAAAAATAGAGTTGACAAGAAGGTTTCCCAACTTTTCCATCATCCTCGACGAGAATATGTTTTTCCCTCTATGTAACCCAGTTGGTATGGTTTTATGTTTTGTCAATTGTCTTGGTTGTTCTTTCGCTTTTTGAATTGTGTTGTCATGTTGATATTGTGATTATAATGTTTAACTTGTGATGACATGTTGTTGGTTGTTTTCATATTCGGTTACTTGAATTTTGATGACTCTTATAATTGTGAATGCTACGTTTAACCATGCGACTTCCAAGAGTAAGTCGGGTCTAAGGGGGGGACAATGTAATACCCCCTCTGCACTTTGTCTTGACCAAGAAGTTGTTAAAGGCATTGTGATAATTAAATACAAAGATTATATATATATATTTAAAGCATTGATTAAAGTAATTTGCTTTAATTATATCTATATAAATATATATATATATATATATATATATATATATATATATATATATATATATATATATATATATAATGATTGTGTGTATAATAATTTAAAAAAAAAATATGTGAGATAATTTAGCCTTCAAATCCATTTTGGGAGGCTTTCTTAGATTTTCCAACTTTCTCAACGTTGAATTGATGATTTGTAAAGAGTGAGTTATCCCGTTTTATCTGAGACTAAACTCTACTCTAATGGCCAGATGGGAACGGAAATTTATTTGAAAGCAATAGAAGTTATGGTGGCGTGTGCCACTCTACCTATTCACATGCTATGCAGACTAAATTTAGAATACAACACTCCTTGTAACCGCCTCTTGTTTTAAAGAATGTCGGGTTGTGCATGATTTTAGGCATGTAACAACAGTTTAAAAAAAGAAGAAGAAAAAGTCGTCCTAGGAAATCTGGAGAGATAAGATATTTTGATCCTTTCTATGCTTTATCAGATAAGGAGGAAGAAAGCTTTTGGGGAGGATAATGGCATTGGATGGATGGATTCAAAAAGGGGAGAACGACTATGCATGGGGCCTGAATTTTTCTAGACGAAGGAGGCATCACATCTGGGAGTTCATGTGATCTCACTTCTTTGATGGTGGACCAATAGATAGGATGGTTATTTTAGTGTGATCTCACAAATCATGGAGCCACAAAGTAATTTTGGGCCTAACAGATCCATGAATCTTAACAAAGAGGGTATCAACAACCATTCTAAATTAAGTGAACAATGGAAGCAGATGGGAGATGAAGAGAAGAAAGTAGTAGTCAATTCTGAAATAAAGCGTATGAAGGAGCTTCTAGGGAATAGTACATATGCAACACATCGCCTTCGGGTTCTGAACAAAGTTTTACAGCTTATGTCAAGTCGAGTGAGTGCAGACTCTTTAACTTGGAACTCTCATCCTTCTCTTATTATTGGTTTTAAGATTGTTGACTGTAAAGTTATTACAAGTATCAATTTATGAATTTCTGACTTTGTAACCCGTGGTAGGATAAATACAGTAATACTAATGCTTCAAATTGTGCTGTCATCCCTGTCTGTGGAGGACTTCTCATATGATAACTTTATAATACACTGCCCTTTGCAAAAGCTGAAGATTATGTTAAACATTTTTACACTAAAAGAAATTTAAATTATTATGCTCTCAAAAGTAGCAGAGGGGGCGGTTACAAGAGAACAGGGATGATCACGTTTCTGGTTTAATCCTCCTCATATGGGCATTTTAAGTTCAGGGGCAATCTTGCTTCATCCCAACAGCTACGCCAGTAATAATCTATTTCAGGTACCGAAAAAATCTTTTCGTTTGGGTATTTATTGTCTTGTAAGTTTCGAAAAGGCCAGGGTTTAGGAATTAGGGTTTAGCAGTAATGGAAGCCTTCATCACCAGAAGAACTGTCGCCTTTCTGAGAAACATCATTAGAAAAGAAAAATGTGAGGGAACACATTACAATTACAGGTGGTCAGCTCATATTAGCACAAAAATCTCTGGCAGCGCCCATTTTAATCGCTTTGAAGACTCACTGGAGACCCCTTCTTCATTGGAACTTCATTCGTCCATTTCCAACCCACCTTTCCTGCATGCCCACAAACAAGAAGAAGAAGCGGGCGCACTTAATGAGTTCTTTGAAAGGTTTGAAGGAGTCATGCGATCTAAACTCTCAGAAGCTTATCCGGATGCTGGTATAGAAATCATAGATGGTATGCTTGAAATCATAATTAATAAAGTTGTGGTAGAGATGGAGAAAGGAAATTTCAATGAATTTGATAATATGAATGTTTCCTCTTCTGAAACCCAAGATATGAGTGAAGAGATGTGGAAAATTGTGTGTGAGGTTTCGAACAGCATTGTTGAAGATATGCGAAATAGCCGAGTGAATAGGGAGATTCACTCATATTTACAATCCGAGGAGATGAAAAACATCAGTAGGTTTGCCAAGGATGTTGGCATCACGGGAGACCTTCTCAGGGATTTGAAAATGCACTTTGTGGAAGAGAAGAAATCAGAGATTGAGTATAAGAGGAGGTTAGATAGATGGGTTGGTAAGAAATCTACTGTAAATTTGTTTGGAAATGGGTATCGTCAAACACAATCTTCTCTGGATAAGGGTGGTTTGTCACAAGGGCGGGCAAAATTGGATCTTTTGGAGTACGGGTTAGATCTTTCTGATCCAAGCTGGACTGAAATCAGCCAAAAGTTAGAAGTAGCAGAGAAAAAGATAACTCCAGTAGAACCTGTTGTGTTGTCAGGAAAAGCCAAGGCTATCACTAAGCAGATCATTTCCTTGGCTGACGACATAGATCCATCAGATTTATTGACACGCTGGATGGAAAACGTTAAACCATCTAGGATAGATTGGCTTGCCTTGCTGCAACAGTTGAATAAATCAAAGAAGAATATCTTTTTCAAGGTCAGTGCAATGAACTAAAATTCTGCCTTATGATTCTAGTTGATTTTATTGAACTTAGGGAATTTTACAGTTGGTATCAGAGCCTAGGTTTATACACTGGGGCACTATGAGCCCATTGTGTTGACCTAGCTGCTTCGTACTTGTAAGAGTATGTTAGTCTGTTTGTGTAGTCTATATTTGGTTGTCCTAGTTTTTTTCTTTTGGTTTGCTTGGCGGGGCATTACAGTTAAATGTAATACCCCCTCTGCACTTTAACTTGACCATGAAGCCGTTAAAGGCATTGTGATAATTGAATACAATATTTTATATATATTTATTTAAAGCATTGATTAAATAATTGCTTTAATTATATCTATATAAATCAATATATATATATAATGATTGTGGTGTATAATAATTTTTTTTTAAAAAAATAAAATTGTCTGTGAGATAATTTAGCCTTCAAATCCATTTTGGGAGGCTTTCTTAGATTTTCCAACTTTCTCAACGTTGAATTGATGATTTGTAAAGAGTGAGTTATCCCGTTTTATCTGAGACTAAACTCTACTCTAATGGCTAGATGGGAACGGAAATTTATTTGAAAGCAATAGAAGTTATGGTGGCGTGTGCCACTCTACCTATTCACATGCTATGCAGACTAAATTTAGAATACAACACTCCTTGTAACCGCCTCTTGTTTTGAAGAATGTCGGGTTGTGCATGATTTTAGGCATGTAACAACAGTTTAAAAAAAAAAAAAAAAAAGTCATCCCTAGGAAATCTGGAGAGATAAGATATTTTGATCCTTTCTATGCTTTATCAGATAAGGAGGAAGAAAGCTTTTGGGGAGGATAATGGCATTGAATGGATGGATTAAAAAGGGAGAACGACTATGCATGGGGCCTGAATTTTTCTAGACGAAGGAGGCATCGCATCTGGGAGTTCATGTGATCTCACTTCTTTGATGGTGGACCAACAGATAGGATGGTTATTTTAGTGTGATCTCACAAATCATGGAGCCACAAAGTAATTTTGGGCCTAACAGATCCATGAATCTTAACAAAGAGGGTATCAACAACCATTCTAAATTAAGTGAACAATGGAAGCAGATGGGAGATGAAGAGAAGAAAGTAGTAGTCAATTCTGAAATAAAGCGTGAAGGAGCTTCCAGGGAATAGTACATATGCAACACATCGCCTTCGGGTTCTGAACAAAGTTTACGAGCATGTCCAGAAGCCGGGTGAGTGCAGACTCTTTAATTTGGAACTCTCATCCTTCTCTTATTATTGGTTCTAAGATTGTTGACTGTAAAGTTATTACAAGTATCAATTTATGAATTTCTGACTTTGTAACCTGTGGTAGGATAAATACAGTATTACAATGCTAAGCTGGAATGAAAATTAATATGATCTACTTTAGATTGGTTGGTTGTGGAAATATGTATAAGTTGCCTTAAACTTGAACTAATCTGTTATTCAATAGTGACACTATAGTACAAGTTAGTATGATCATTGAGGGTCTGTTAGTTCAGCGATGCGCGCGTAATCTCTATTTGAGGAATTCACTTAAGATTAAAAGCTTAATTTTTCTCCTTGTCCTATCGCTGCTCCTCTCTTTTTCCACAACTCTCAGTTTAGTTCAAAGTTTGTTCCATGTATTTAAGCTAAGGAATATTCTATTATCAGAGGAATTACTATAGTTTAGCACCTGCAGTTGCATTAGAGAGGTCGCCGAACTCCAGACTTAAGGATATCAAAATGTTAGAAATGTATGCTATAAATATATAGATATTTATTTAGATCTGATCCTATTGGTAACTGGTGTATTATGTACAGATTTAAATAATCTTCCGATTCCATTGTCAACCTGTCATAGCTGAAGCACTTGAACATAACAGGAAGTTTAAATGTTAAATAACTTGTTTGATTCTACTGACAACCTATCACAGTTGCAACACTTGGAAATAACAATAACAGTGCAAGTGATTGGCGATGTTTCCAATTTCCAATATTCACTTTCTAATATATATATATACTTGGCAACCTGTCACAGTTACAACAATTAGAGCAGAGACATTGTACAAAATTTAATGGCCTCCTTAAAACCATAGACAACCTACTACAGCTGCAACTTTTAGACTTGCAAAAAGCGTAGTAAATTAAATAGTCTCTCTGTCGCCTTTCATTTGCATAAGCTCAGAGAGTTTTTCTCTAAACATTTGAACTTTGATGGCAGAAATTTGTGATTAATAGGGTTAAAGTTCAAAACTATCTATAATTTACCATGAGAACGATATTTATTTATGAAGAATATATATGAATGTATATGTAAATATTAGATTCTTGATTTTTAGTTAATTGTAAAATGAATATGAAATTAGAGAAAATATGGTCATTGTTAATGAGAGAGTCTTTGTTTGAAGTTTTCTTTTATGTGGTTTTATAAGGTTTCTTGAGTTGTTTTGATTTGAGTTTGATGTTGATCGTGAGATCAAATTATTGGTGCCACTATGGTGGAAAACATTATGATTAATGGCTTACCAGCTTTCCGGAGGTTGAGAAAATTGTTTCTTTATGATTGACTTTATATGTTGGTTTTTAGTGAACTGTTGGTCCTTACTTGGTGTTGACTATGTGGGGTTTTAGCCATGCTTTTGGAAGCTGTCTTATTATGAATGATTTTGTGCGGGATGGTGTATGCCTCGCTTTACATGATTGTTCATGTGGTTTTATATGTTTTGCATGTTGGTTGACCCAGTTAGTGACTTTTGGTTTTGTTGCTAGGGGAGTGGCTTTGAAATTGGATGGAAGGGCTTTCCAACACTGTAGATTCTTTCTTTTTTTCATGGAGGTTGAAAGTGGTGAATCATTTTTTGGAGTTTTACTGTGATTTTTGTAACCAAGGCTGATGTGAATTTATCTACTGTTGTTTTTCCTCCAGATATGCAGCCCTAGCTTAATGAATTTGCACCTTAGCATAGACATTAGCATTCACATAGGGTTTTACCTTTAAGGACAAAAAACATGACAACACTTGTAACCCCTACTAGGACTAAGATTATACACAGTATAGTTTCTGCAATTTAGTTGTGGATGAAGGAGATCCTTAAAATGACAATAAATGTTTTGTACTAACCATATTTCGTAAGGTCTGCTTTTAGGGGTTAGTGGTACATTCTTTATTCACTGTCATGACTCTTTCACCTACCACTTCCCATCACCGCCCTTGGAATTCATCTAGCAGGTTTGTCTTCAAACCACCTCTACCATGGATAAACAATTCAAACATGAAAATGCCAAAGACACCCTCTAAACCTTTGAAGATGGATTGACTGTCACTACATTGGCTTTCTGTTTAAGAGCACATTTGAGATACCTATAGCTTGCACAACTCTATTGTGATGATTGCACTCTTTATCATAATATGCAGGGTTGAACATGGCAATTTTATTCAGTTTGCTAGGTGATGCTACCATGATAGGACTCTTATCTTTTCTGCATGTTTTGACATTTTCTCACTAATCTTGATCATATATAGCTGGAAAGATAGTATTCCTCCTTTAACTTGAAAACATTGCATACTGCTTGGACTGAAACCAAAACCTTTCATTCTCAGCTCTGTCTATTGGGAAGAACATTATTGTTTTTCAAAATCTATGGACAATGCCACAATTCAAGGATTTCCCCTCCCTTATGGAAGGAAGAAATAGCAGACTTCTGTATTTATGCACAAACTACATGATATGACTTATCATGAAATGACAAATGTCCTTTGGTCATTTGTTGGTCTCTGATAACAATCCTATCTTGCACTTCAGTCAACCCTTGGCACTTTGATCTATATCTTGGCCATGTCACAGGTTTCTGTTACCTTACTAGGGCAGTGTGCTATTTTGAATCCACCACTTTCACAACTCATATGCACTTAGTTTGAGAATCTTCTCCATCCTCAGTAGGACCCTTCTCTAGCACATACTGCTCAGGCCAGAAGTCATGCTCTCCAAGATTAACAACAGAAAACAAGACCTTTAAATCTACTCTAAATGACTGTTCCGGGTGTTCTAGAAAGTTTAAGAGTGCATGAACCAAAGCGCTAATGATTAGGATCTTATACACAATAACCGTGCAAATGTGCTTTTCAATGTGTTTTCTGAAAAGCTAAGGTTCCTCATCCATGACTATTTCTCCAATAAACAATTACTTAAATGCAAAGTTACTCTCAATTTGTGATTGCAGAAAACTCTGATTCTTGACCTTGAACCCCAAGGCAATGAAAAGTCAATCAACTTGATCCTCAAATGCTTTTGGAACAAGTTAATATGAAGCCCTCAGTGCCCTTCTCTCCTCTATTTTTCATTCCAGTGCAACTTAATTAATTTTTGATAAAACTTATCACTTCCCAGTCACAGAATTACCAGTTGTCAATATATAATACAAACAAAATACATCATGAAAGAACATGTTTGTAAACATCCTCTTGGTAATTGTGCTTTCACCTTGTCCAAACTTTAAGGTAAAGGATAGTTTGACTGCATTTTTTTGGTTTATAATAGGAGGATATTGCCCAATGATGCCAAAGTGAAAGTAGAGAGGCTAATCAAGAGCCTTGTTTTCTCACCATAATTTCATGTGACCTACATAAACTTTGCTTCTTGTCCATCACAAGTGCAGTAATCTAGCTTTGCATGACTTTTTTTGAGTGGAGAATGGATAATTCGAAGAAAGCTTTATTATTTTATAGTAAAATGACTTCTTATAGAAAAGTAAAAAGGCTTTGAAGGGTGATTTTCGATCTTGTTAAGTGTGGTAGAATGATTCAATTTCAAATTGTAGTGATTCCCAAGAGAGTTTGTGTTCTACGAATGTTTATGACTTTGAATAGTTTTAAATTGTAGTGCTCAAATTCAACCTTATCCATATAACCTTAACATAGAGGTAGAGATAGTTCTTCCTATATTTTAGTGCATGACCTAATATTACTAGCATAAATGGTTTCCATGTTTACAGATGTATAGTACTTGGGCAATGTTTGCATCATACAAGGCTCTCCCAAGACCTATGTTGTTTCAGGAGATGCAATTGCCTCATTAGAGGATGTTATACGGGTACATTCCTATGAGGAACACCTTAGTCCTCTACCTATGCTTTATTATATATTCACATATTTTTTTTGCATAACCATAATTCTATTTTATTCATTACTTTGTTCATTACTTTTATTAGCTAGGTTCTTTGATTGATGCAAGCACATCAACATGATATACCATAATTCTCTCTTTGCAAGCTATGCATTTTACATGCAATGTTTTTTGAAAAGCAACTCATTGCCAAGTATGAAGGTTGTAACTCATTAAAAAGAATTAAATGTCTGTCACTCCACCTGCAGCACACACACTGAGAAATAGTTAAACGGAAAAAAGGACGGTACAAAGTCTAATTGCACGGTGGGAATGCCATGGTATCCCATGGCATGGCCATTCCATTTTGTAGGCTATGTAGCCAACTCCTTCTTTTTACAGGCTTTCTCTCTTACCATGGTCTGGGGTCAATTTGTACGTCCATCCTCTTTTACAATTAGTTAGGAATATCTTCTCTTCCCCTCTTTAACAATGATATCTTTTAGCATTATATGTCCATGAATCACAATGTTTTCTTGTAGAATTTAACTACCATATCTTTGTACATTACTTTAAATAATGAATGACATAATTTTTCAATAATACATTATGCTTTTTGAAAAGTAAGGGAGAGAGGCTTATCATGGGTCATCCTAACTTTGCGCTTTGCAAATTTTTATGTTAAAATTTCAAATCATTCTCAAATTTAAGGGCCACATCAACATGCTTTTTATCGAGGTATCTAAAAAGGCCCAAAAGTTAAATTATATACCACTGGCAGTAACAATGGAAACAATTATTGATGGACAACTAGCAATAGAAATCATTATTGTTTGATGTTGTCGTTAAATCTACACTATCCACAAGTATTACAAAGGAGAAACATATTAGTATTTGTCAAATACAACCTTCCCCATGAATTTAGTATGTTTGTTGAAGATTTTACAGAGTACTAATTTAAACAATATTCTTTATTGGTTTTGTCTACACCCTGGCTCTGCATTAATTTAGTGCAGTTAAAAAGTTATCTAATCAGTGACTCTGAAATTGTAGGTATATATGAGTGGTGTGATTTATTGTATAGCATGGTGGCGCACTCAAATGTAGAGGCCTTTATTGCTTAGAGGTAGGTGGTTTTCCGTATGCCCCACATGCTCTAACTAGCCCCTCCCCAAAATAAAGGATTCAGGCATGCATATGTTAGAACTATTTGATGCCTTGTCAATACCCTCTACTCGCAAAGATATGTCTGGTTGTGTCATTCTACTCAATAGTAGGAGCTATTGATATCTAACATCTGATATCTGTTCTCCTATTGTATTATGATATTATCTGCCTTGCACTGAGGGGGCTGAAGTAAACAGGCAGCACGTTTAACTCATGCTTCTGAGATTATGAGAGTTTAGTTAGTTGCTTTTTCAATTGTTAAGAACATGTGCTATGGCCTAATACACTTAGTGATATTGAATAACATATCATAAAACAGATTTTAAAAAACTGCGGAGCTAGGGTTCATTGCTTACTTGTTCAGAGCTTGAAACCAGAGCTTCTGGAATTTCTGTTGTTGCTGTTGTACTTGTAAATCCTCTGCCCTCCCTTATTACGCTGCCCTTTGCTCTACTATTCTGTTGCTATTCCGTTGCCCTCCCATGCCATTGAACTAAAGTGACAAAACAAAGTTGACCGCTATGTCAGGCTTTCAAACCACAAGAAAATCATGTTAACTTAAAAATTTGACGCTATCTTGTTTGGTTAATGTACAGCTCCCTTTAAATTTGATCAATTTCGGGAGCACTATCTACAGATTAGGAGCTTCATTTCAAAAAAAATCATTGCCTCATCTAAACCATTTTTTCTACATATTCTACTGAACCATAATTCCAAATTCTCTTGGATTAGAATAGAGACATGTTTTCCAAAGAGACTTACTAATGTTTGGAAGGCAAAAGGTTTGTGCAATTTCAAAATCACCGGGGCATGTAGTATCCATATGATGTTTCAAAGGCAAACAAGACGATTTATTAATGCATACTGGACATTAACTGAAAAGAAAGCTAACATCTAATGGTCAATCTCAACGTTTGTCTCCTCTATTTCATGACCAATAATTGAAAATTGAATGCTCGGTGGAAATGGAATATTGGAGGATAGCGTAAATTCCAGTGTCTTTCATCAACTGTAATTTAAAGTCATGATGGAAGGGCTCATCATTTATGTTAAAATTTTGCAATGATCTTCTGGGTTGGACTGTGTAGTTTGTTTAGGTTCTAACAACGCAATCTAACCCATCTCAACCATTTTTGAAGGGCTTATCAATGATGATAAATGATAAAATCGGTGTGATATTTTGGTAAGACTGCGTCGGTGGTTTAGGTTCAAATAAACAAACCATGCAGCCTAATCAGACGACCAGTGCAATTATGTTGGAATGGAGTTATCAGTTATGACACATGATAAAATTTGCAATGAAAATTTGGTAAGACTGGGAAGGTCCTAAACAATCCATGTATTCTAACCCAGAGGTAGTCTAACCCAGAAGACCACTGGAACTATGTTGGAAAGGCCTATCAATTACAGTAAATGATAAAATTTGCAATGATCTTAACAAACAAAACACACAGTCTAACCCCAAGGGCAATTGGTACTGTTGGAAGGGTCTATTAATAATAGCTATTGACAACAATTTACAATAATTTTCTGGGTTAGACTGCCTGGGTTCTTTAAATTCTAACAAGAAAACAAACTCACTCAGTCTAACCTAGAAAAGATCATGGCAAATATGATAAAATTTAAAATGGCCTTCTGGTTTAGATTGCCTAGATTGTTTAAATTGTGTTGCTTTTGTTTAAAGATTTTAGTTTGATTTTGGATGTTCTTGCATGCTAACTCATGGGTAACCAGATGAGGTTGGATTTCAGGTATTAAGATTGTTTTCAAATTGTCTTATACTATAAACTTGTTGTGGAGTTGCAATTAATCTTAAAGAAACAGTTTAATCTTGGAAAAAATCATAAAATGCAATCTAAGCTTTGAAAATAACCCTCTATAATATGAAAGAACCAATCCATTACTTAAACTTTCTTGAGTGAGATATACATATGAACTATTATTCATTCTGAGTTTTGTTGCTGATATTGATGTTCCATCTCATGATTTCAGTCCTCTTGCATTGTCATCTCTGCAGGTCAATAAAGGGAAGAACTTCTATTAATTAGCTTCATTCGATTTTCCTAAAAGCTTCTTCTTGCTAAGGTCTATGTGCATATTGTGCAGGTTTCTTTCTTGTATTATTTTTGTATTATTTTTTATTAATAATAGGCATAGATCTCTATCTTATTGTCTTTCCCATTTCATCTAAAATCTACTAAAACAAAAAGTATATGTGATAGATAAAAATTGGAAATAATAGAATATATCACCATTAGCGAAGAGGCATGAGGCAACTTATTAGCTATCTATCTTCCCAAATTAGGTGATCTCTACTTGAATAATATGTTGGATCAAGCTAGAAAAGAAAAAAAAATGGGCTGGTCATAACCCCCAACTTCAGGTGGCTCCATGGTAGTACATAGGGGTCAGCTTAGTTATGTGCATTAAAAGTTGAACTCTTACCTCCAATGATCTGAAAAGTGTTCCCATGGCTACCATAAGGTGCCTGCCTATGGAACTGACTTGATGTTTCCACAAGTCTAAGCCCAAATTTTTAGGTTGTACAAGGCTTTTGATCTACTATATATACTGGAGTCCATATAAGGCCAATGAGGAAAAAGGCCCTTCATTTTGAATCACATAACTAAAGCATGAGACTTCATCTCACTTACTTGTAGCAGCCAGTTTTGCTGGATAAGGGCCATTTTGATAAAAAAAAAATCTTATTATGACAAGCTATAATATCTGATAATAAGTTTTTAGTGCATGATTTCATAAGCTAGTTTATAAGTCACCCAATTCACAACAAATAGCACAGTTCCATAAATTGAAAATGATCTTATATGTATGTGTTTTTTTTCCAGTGTATGCATATGTTTTTGAGCTCGTGTTTTCTATAATCATTTTCCTACTAGAGTTGTCTACAATTTGAGGTTCTCATTCATTTATAATCATTGGTGGCTCTTATTGCATTCATACTAACAAAACCTTACAGAGCTGTTGAGTCACTTGATTACAGTAAGGAAGAAAGGAGTGCTCTTGCCATTAAGTCCTTGGTTAATCCACCAAATTTTTGGAACACAGACAACAAATGAAGCATAGACAAGCTTGAGAACAGAAATGGCCTACAGATACATAGATCATATACAACTAGAAGGGATTTGCGAAGGCATATGATTTGCCAGGGCCTTCTAATTGTATGAAAGTTTTTGGCTATCGTTCAAATTTACTATCAATAAATATGTTGTCCCAAAACAAATTTTGAAAAGCATTTCTCTCTCAATTTTGTCTACTTGGAGATTTACATTTAAATTATTTATCATCTTGATCTGTTACATTTCTCTCTAAATTTTGTCTTACTTCGAGATTTACATTTATAAATTATTTATCATCTTGATCTGTTTCTTACTCATTACTTCTTTCTTGGGCACTTCCATTAGCAAGAGTCCATGGATTGCAAAGGCACTTCAGTTGGAAAGAGACCACTATTGCAAAGGTTATTAACAAAGAAAACTATTAAATTACAGATTGCACAGAGGGCTCAAATCAATCAGTATCGTCTACAGGATTTATAAGGTTGTGCACACCAATTAATCTGAAGGATGTTAAATTTTTCATCACCATCATCATTGTGGAACTGACCATCTTATCCCACAAGGGCCCACTCCTTGAACTTGAGAGGAGAGGGAGTGAGCACTGTAACATGCTTATGAAAACAATGACCAAAATGAACATTCTAGGACCACCTTTACCTAGCCAAGATTCCAAATTACATGATATTGATGAAAGTATCTACCAGTAATGTGGACCTTTCCAGAGATCAACTGCACTACTAAACAAACTTTTCTTTGAAGTTCCCTATTCAAATCATGAGTTCCGATAAGATACTATATCAAGTTTATAGTCCACCTCTTTTCATCAATGCCCTTGTTGAAGACATCAAAGTTGTCTCCAAGTCAAAAGCATCCTTGCTGATGAAGTTTTAGGTGTATCGGTAACTTCCTTTGATTTTATCAAAAAAGTAGGCCAATCCACTAGTAATTTGAAAAACATTTAAAATGCTTCTCAAGGATAAAATTGGAAACGACAAGCTCTAGCTCCTCATCTCTATCCAACCAAGTCGTGATCTTCAAACTTCCCTCTATCTTACAATTTTTTGCTTGGTTGCACTTGGATCAACCACAAGAGTGTCGTAGAATCCACCACTTGTCAACGCCTTCACTTTTTCATGCACAGGTTGATCACGTTCTTCAGTTTCATTGATTAATTGATTATTTATTTGTTCTATCAACATTGTTGCTATTTCTTATTAAACATAACATATTAAAACATAACTATTCTATAACTTTTTGGCAGGAACTTCGCTGCCCTGCAGCTCTTTGTTAATATTATATTTTAAATATTATTTTACGTAATATAATTAGTTTATTTTTTTTAAGAATTGAATTGCTTTTCTTTATTTTTTATTTTATTTTAAAATCTAAACCATGTAATATAATTAGTTAATTAATTAGTGTCGGTTCTCCAATATGTACTTCAATGAATCCTAAAGGTATATCAACTCTTATTATTAGAACACTGAGAGATTAGCCAACAAATATGAAACACACTTAATTATTTTCTTTTGCACTTTAAGCTTTGCAAGACCTAGGTGGGTTCCCTTTTATGACATTGAATATAATTTAACAAAACTATATTATGATGCCTAGTAGATAGTGAACTCCACAAAATTGGCATGGATCTTCCACAATGCATATAATAACTATTTCATTCCTTGTAATATTTAAATATTAGGTATGAAGTGGGTAAATAATTACAAATAATTAACAAATGGATTAAGATTTATTATTTTTAAATATATTTTGAGATTGAGGATGAAGATACAAATAGATTGATAACTATGCAGGGTTACACGGTTAATAAATTGTACATCCTCATTTACCATATTTTGTGAACATGGTTATGAACCTGATCAAATACAATTGAATTATGCAATTAAACAATCAATTGAACAAATCAAATCATATTCCCAATGAAATCTTTGAAATGAATTAACTAGAAGCCATGAAATCATGAAATGAACTCAAATTGATAAAGGAAACTAATTAACCAATGCACACCTGATAACATTGGGGGATTGGTGCTAAATTGATGTGAAATGTCAACCCTTTCCCAATCCTATTGACTGAAACAAGCTTGAAGATGATGCTCCAATGGAGAAAATGCCTAAAATCGATACTAAATTGCTAAATGCTCTCAAGAATTGCTCTAAAATTTGCTAAAATCTAATTGCTCTAAATGAATGCAAATGATTTTCTCATGAAATCAAGGCTATTTATGAGAATTTTGAGTGAATCAATGGTCAAGATTGATTTGATTAATCAATGGAAGCAAATTGATTAAAATAATTGGCATGGATTAAAGATTCAATCCATGGAGGAGATTGAATACTCACATGGATTGATGCAATTAATCAAGGGATGAAATTGATTTGAAGAACACAAATCCTAAAATTTAGGAGGAATGTGCAAGATATTTCCATTTAAGAGGGAAATAGTTTGAATTTGAATTGGAAGAATATTTCACATGAATATTCCTTTGCAAGTGGGAGAAATTGGAGGGATGAAATAAATTAGTCAATTAAATAATTAGAATATTATTTAATTGTGCAAGATGGTGGAATTAAAATATTTAATTAAACAAGTTACTCATTTAATTAAAAAGGAATTAATGATATTTAATTAAATAATTAAGATTATTTAATCAAATGAGAGGACTTAGGGAATGTAATTAAATAATTCACATTATTTAATTAATTAGGATGAAAATTAGTATGAAAGGGGTGAATTAACCTAATAATGTCGATTATTTAATTAATAAAAAAATGATGAATTTAATTAAACAATTATGACTATTTAATTAAATAGTCGAAAGGGGTCAAATCAGGATGAAAATGGTGTTAGTAATTAATTTTGGATGCACAATATCAATCAGGACAATTTTAAGTGTACATTTTCCCCCTCTTTGAAGCGAGGTACTTGTTACATTGGTTCAAAGATTGATGCTTTTTAGATCAATGTTGTTGCTCAAAACAAAAATTTAAAAATTCATTATTTTTCTGAATGCCCCATTGTGCTCCAACAAAAGAAATTATGCTGGTATAATGCCCCCTTGAGAGATCAAGAAGAAATTTTAATTTTTTAGTTGAGATCTTGAAAAGGATGCAAGATTAGTTTAGCTCAAAGAGGACACAAAGATACTTCTTTAGAGAAATTAGATATTTGATGTAGACAAATTTTATGATGTATACACAGTTATTGACCATGGGTAGCCTCATGTATATTTTGATATATATTTCATAAATTCGATACTTGGATATAAATGTTACTAGGATAAATATAGAAGAATAAAATGGATATAAGTAGAGGAATGAGATGAATATTGACTAGCCATTACTTCTGAGATGGATTCAAAAGTCCAACAAGCCTATGATTATTTAAAAATTTATTGGATATGGTGATGAGAGATGATTTGCTTATTTCTAGGATTGGTATAACTTCATCATATCATTCCATATTTTCGATATAGAAAATAGACACTATGCATCAAGGTAATGAGAACCAGGATGGCTTTGTATCTAATGCGATGGAATTTGACTCTGCAAATAGATAGGAGTATCCTTATTCAAACTTGACATACAAAATCCTTGTTTGACCATGTAAAAGAATAAGCTGTCAAAGTAAGGAGACTAACACACAAAAGGTATGAAGGACCTGGTATGTCCTAGCCATTGTGTTACTTGAGACAACCACATACATGAAAGGCAAGTATTCATCGAGGTCATATTACAATAACATCCAACATGCACAACAAACAAAAGCAATGATCAATGCCCCATTCCTTTCTCTCTAAATCATTTTACTAGAAATCATCAAGAGATCATCAAAATGGACCAATAAGATAAATCAAAGAAAATATCATAATGAATAGACAGTCAATGTCATTCATATCTCTTTCCAAAAGGTGTGATGTTTTGAGGATAAATATCCAAAATGATTGCCAATGATGATGCACATTGTAGGAAAGATGTATCCTAGGACATGTTAGTGGATGCTAGATATTAATTGATAGGTTGTTTGAAAGGCCATTGATATAAGGTTTGATTGACATGTTTGATAATGATCAAGACTTAGGATTTTTCACGCTTAAAGGTTAAATGCTTTTCTAGTTATTGTTGTACCTATTTTTGTTTGTGCTACCAAAGGGTGAGGGTGATGATCATTTTATTATGGATGAAAGTTTATTGTGGGTGAAAGCAAAATGGGATGAGTGATTTTGGAATTTTTGGGGTATTTCAATGTTTTATGATGTTTTGAGGTTATTTTTGATCTTTTGAGTGCAATTGGATGTTTAAGTTTTCAATTTATTTGAGGTTGTTTAGGGTTTTTGAATTTTTTGAGATGTTTTGGGTTTTCAAGCTTTTCCAAATTTTTTTGTGTTTTCCAACGTCAAACCAAGACCTAAGGGGAAACTAACCTAATGCCTCGGGGGCTCATCAATGATGGCCTTGCCTACGTTCAATCTTAGAGACAACATAGTTTGACTAAATCTGACTAGTAACCATTTATTGATGGCATACAAACATTGATGAATCACCAGTTATTATGAAATACTCCTAAAGATTGACCTAATGCCTCAGGGGCTCATTGATGATGGCCTTGTCTACATTCATGCTTAGAGACAACATAGTTTGACAAGTGTTTTTGACTTTTTAAATTTTTTAGACCTTTTTTTATGTGATTTGGATGTTTTTGGAACTTTTCGAGATGTTCTAAATGTTTTGGGATTTTGGACTACAATTTTTTAGATGTTCTTGGATTTTGACGCTATACAAATGCTTTAGATAATTTTGGATTTTGGCTTTACAAGTTTTTCAGATGTTTTTGAATTTTTGAATTTATAAATGTTTTGAATATTTTGGAGATTTTCCATGATATACAAATTTTTTGAATGTTTTTGAGATTTTTTGAGTTATACAAATGTTTTGAATGTTTTTGGATTTAAATGCTTTTGTAAATGCTTTTGGGATTTTGAGATTTTGCAACTATTTTTTGAGATTTTGAGATTTTCCAAGGTATGCAAATGTTTTGAATGTTTTGATATTTTTTGATCTATGCAAATGTTTTGAATGTTTTTGGATTTAAATTCTTTTGTAATTTTTTTTGGGATTTTGAGATTTTACAATTATTTTTGGATTTTTGAGGATAAACGATACCTAGATCACGATGTCTATATCACATTATAAGATATAATACATGGATCAAGAGTTATCTTAAAACAAGGGTGCAATAACCTACCCCCAGTTTCTAGCAATGCTTCATATTTCATGAACAAATCAAGATAGGTTATTGAATAGGCCCATGAAGATTTTTAACATAATTTGTATCACACAATAGGATCCTTAGGACAATGCTAGTGATAGGAAATGATACTTCATGGGATAAAATGGAATAAAAAAAACCATGTCAAGGCTTTTCTATGAGTAGAGTTGAAGTATATTCTGAACCTTTTTCAAGATCAAGATTTATTGGAAGATCCAGATAAATATGGATTGGATGAACAAAGGGAGTGCAAGATTTATCATGAAGGGGATGAGATAATTCCATCTGAAAAGGATCATATAAATGCTCGATTGTACTCATGATACCTATTTTCTAGGTTTTCATCATAGTACTTTCCCAAAGCACCACCATAGTGGTTTTCATTGGAGGATGATTTTTATCTTTAGTATTTTCTTGATTTTTTTGATTTTTTTGAAAATTTAACCCTTGAGTTGAACCACTTGGTGCTACTGATGTAGGGGTCATTGTCATAACATACCAACAATATCTTTCCTGAAGAATTTTCTTTGCTAAGATACATGTGCTTGAATGCAACTTGAGAATCTACCTTGTTGATACTAGGATTAACCTTGTCTAGCTGCACACATCACGATAGAGTGCCTTTAGAATCCTTATGATGAAGGGTATTTTCCAACACACAGTCAATGAGAGAATTGGATATCCTAAATGAGGGAGTTGATGGTGACATGTGTGAAGGGAGATGCGATGGATCGGTCGATGGTTTAGAACCTTTGATTCTCCAAACTTGGGTAGATGAGCAATGATGGATACATATTGAGGTTTGCGTGAAATTAGGACCAACTACTTGATATACCTTTTACATTGCTTGAGAAGCTTTCTTTTGTGATCGTGAGTATCTTTGATGGATATATTTCCTTTTTTATTTTTCCCCATAGTTTCTTTGACTAATGGAGTGTGATAGGGATGATCTTCTTTTGTATGCTTTGGTATTAATTAGTATTTTCTGTCATTTTTTCTTTACTACATTTTCCTCAATGATCTTCTTCTTTCTTTGATTAAAATTCTTCTTTTTATGTTGGTCCTAATTTATGAATGGAATGATGTGCAAATGATGATTCATGGTATGACTAATTCTATTATTGGCAACATTTTTATCATAAGGATCCTTCATGCCCCCTATGTTGATATTTGTATAAGACAAAGTTTCCCCCCAATATTGTGGAGGTATTATTGACATGATTTGATTCTGCTAGTTTCAAAATGTCATTTTTAACAAGACCTAATCCTTTTCCCTAGTAATGTATCCTCTGATAAATGGCTACAAAATATGATTTGTTATGGACACATGATATTGTGATGGGTTCCCGTTGTTTAGGAATGTTGACTGTATGTTTTGATTCCTAGATATCCTATTGATGTAAACATAGTCCTTTGCTTGGATCATGTCAGATATCTTCATAATCAATTTCTTCGACTAGAATTGAAGATGTGTCCTTTGTTGATGCTTCTTCAAGAGATGTTGATGTTGCATAATCACTGTAAGAATCAAGAATATCTACCATTGCTTGCTCTTGTATGAGAATGTCAAGAGTGGGAGACCCTTGTTTTGGATGAAGAATGTCTATATGTCCATTAGAAGGAAACATCTTATGGGTGATATCAAGGTTATCTTTGAAGTTTTGAATGGATTGGAAAATGATCATCAACTCATGATAATACTTTGGGGAAGTGAGCTCCTTGTTTTGACATATGGTAGAGAAACTATCACTCACGGATTGGAATATATTATGAAAATCATGACAATGTTGTGGGGATATGGGCTCTTGATATTGACTCGATCTAGAGCAACTTTCGTTATACTCAAGAGCCTCATCTTGACATGACTCTTGGGTGGATGGTGTAGCATCAATAAAAGACTCTTCACAACCTTTACCAGGTATGGGTGAAATAAGTGATGCTTCTTGTTTCTTCAGAACTTCTTCAATGTGCCCAATCATGAACTCATATGAGGGAAGGATATTACAATTTGATACATGTTTGATGCCATCTCGATATGAAACATTTCTAGACACTGTTAATTGATTTGAACTTTGTTTTAAGATAGTATCTTGATGCATGTCTGATTCCTCATGTTGTGATGAATGAGTAACATAAATGTTTCCTACTGTGTTATCATAGGTATGGTTTACCATGTTTGAGCTTGATGCCTCTCCCATTTCTTTTTCCTTTCTATGATTATTCATTGGAGTTTTATAGATATCTAAATTTTGACTCCTTGATTTTTTATCAACATTGATTTCTCCTTGTTCTATAAGATCTTGGATTAGGTGTTTGAGTTTTAAATAGTTATGTGTGTTATGACCTTTGTATCAGTGAAATTCACAATAATGGCCATCTCTATACCTAGGAGGTTTGACTTGTGGTTCTTGATAGTTTTTTAAATATGGGATTGTGATGAGATTTGATTGTATCAATTTTTTCAATATAATTCCTATAGGTTCCCCTAAGGGAGTGAATTATCATTTAAGAGCATTGTTTGGTCTTTGTGGAATGTATTCTATTTTGGAAGTTGTCCTCTTGGAGGGTTGACATTGTTGACATTTTTTTGGTTATTCTATTGTGTGTTCTATTGAGCATTCTATTATATGGTTTCTGTGTTAGGTGGTGCCTTAATCACAACTTCACATTACCACACTGTCATTAGTAATGTTCTTGTTTTTAGCCCAATATCAGAGGTTTTCATTAAAACTAGATGGTTGGTTTTGATTTTGTGTTTTCCTTTTGTGACAAGAGCTCTTTCAATGTTAAGACCCCCAGGGATGAGTTCTTTGTATGTTGATACACATTGCATTTTTAGTTGGAAGGATAAGTTTGTTTTCATGTTTGCAATAATGATCTCTATTTTCTATTTCTCGGGAATTGGCCATTTACATTTATTAGCTCTATGCTTCCATTGTTGCAATTTTTTTACAAATGATTCACCATTGTTTTGTTTAAGGGTATATAGTTCCTCCAAACTTATGTCCATATCAATATTGTAGGAGATGTATTCTACAAACCGATCTATTATTTCTTGAAAAGTTTGAATTCCTGGAGGTAGGTGCAAGAACCATTCTATGGCTTGGCCTCCCAAACTGCATGGGAAGATGTGCCTCAAATAGGAGTCATTGTATGCTACATCCATACATGCCACATAAAATTCCTTAATGTGATTCTCTAGATTTCCATACCCTTTGTATTTGTCAAATTTGGGGATTTCAAATCCTAGAGAGAATAGTATCATTGCAATGCTATGATCAAAAGGATAGGGACACAAGTCTCATGCGGCATACAATTTCTTCATTTTCTTAGCTTGGATATCTTGAATCTGTTGCATGAGTGTTTTAATTTGTGAGGAGAGGTCATCTTGAGGATTGTTTGGTAGTGGGGCATACATGTTGTATTGAGGAATGGTAGATGAATTATATGCAGGATTTTGGTAAGGGGGTGAGTTTGTTTTGAATGTATTGTATGGTGTGTATGGTGGATTGTTTTGATATTGTGGATTTAATGGTGATAAGGGTGGTGGTGTGTTGTATGCTCCATGCGAATTTTGGTTCAAGACATTTTTTTGTGACTTTGCATATTGTTGTTGTTGGTTGTAATACAAGCCTTGTTGTTGGGAATATTATTGTTGTGCTTGTAGTTGTTGTTGGGCTTGTTGCACTTGCAAGGTTTGTTGAGCTTGTGATTGGGATTGTTGTGCTTGCAATTGGGATTGTTCTTGTTGTGCTTGCAAGACTTGTTGGGATTGTTGGTACATAATAGCTTGTTGATAAAACAAAGCATTTTTTCCTTGAGGTGATGGTATGATGTTTTGATTTGGGACATATTGGCTTGGTGGGATATTTTTATTTGGTGACATAAGTGGTGGATTTTGTAGAATCATATTGTGGGTGTCTTGTGGTGGAGGATTGCGTTGGTTTTGGTATTAATGTGAGACCGAATTTTGATTGTTGGACACTTGATTTTGATTTGGAACATGTTGGGTTTTTTGTGAAACTTTTCCTTGATTTTGTTGTGATATAATTCCTTGTAAAATTTGGGATTGTGATGGAGGAATATACATTTGAGGACCCATTTTATTTTGCATTATTTGTGGGATTCCTTGATGTTGACCCAAAGGTTGGGAACTTTGATATGATGCCACTTAGTGTTGTGATGTTTGTGGAAAACCTTGATTTGGGATCAACTGATTTTGAGGATTACCTTGATTAACTTGAATTTGGGTCAATGAATTTCCTTGATGTTGAGTCACTTGTTGTGGAACTATTTGATTTTGAGGATCAATTGGATGGTTTTGTGATGATTGAACTTGCAATTTTGTGTTCATTTTCCTTGGAGATTGACTTGGGGTTGTTGAAAACTAGGGACATTGGTTTGAATGTTGAGGATATTGTGGAATGGATATTTTTTGGGGGATAATTGTGTTTTGAGTACCCAAATTTGTGTTGTTCCCTAGATTTTGAGTGTTACCAAGTTGAGTTCCTTGCTGAGTCGCAAGAATAGATGAAACCATCCTAGAAGTTAAAGGTTGGATTAGTACATGAGATGAGGATGGTTGTGTGATGGATTGAATGCCATTCTAGACCAAGGATTGTGTGCTAGATGTTTGAGAGATGGATACAACATTTACCAAATTTTGTTCTCTTAGTGTATTCAAAACAAATGTGGAAGGGAGTTTAGCTCCTTCTTTTGCCAAGGATAAAATGTATTGGGTTGGGTTCAATTTAATCATGGTTTTGATAAGATGGTGAGTCTTAGGATCTTGTTACAACTCAAGTAGTTCATTTGTGGTAAGTTCTTGGGATTATTGGTAACATCCTCTACTTGGTACCCTATTTCTTGTGAAGTTTGAGGTGGATTTTGTGATGGAGACCTTGTGGTGGAGTTGTGAAACCTCTAGGATCGAGTTCTTTCCTTACAAGGTTTTGTTGGTTTGGATCACTCATGGTAGGTAAATTTTGGTTTTTCTTCATGTCTCTCTTGTGTTTTGACCTTGTTGTTACCATAAAACTTGGATCAACTTTTGGAGTAGTATGATGGGATTTGTATTGTTGAAACTCTTGAGTTGATTGAAAATTTTCTAAAGTGAACTTCTAAGGGATTTAGGACCAATGATGTTATGAATGGCGAAAGGATGAGTGATGTGGATGATAAGGAACTCTCAATTTTGGACAAAACTAGATTTAAGTTTTGATAATGTGTTTGACGAGGATGCTATAATGAACTTGTAAATCCTAGAAGTAGACTTGTGACTTTAGGATAAATTTATTCAAAAGGATGTGTGCTAATCCAACTAAATGTATGAAAAAGGATGCATTTCCAAACATGTAGCTAGGTTAAATGATGTTTGATGAAAAATTTGGTCTAGGAGATTTGTTTGTCCAAAATTTAAAGTTGTTGGTGAGATGGGATACCAAATGTTTTGATGTTGGATGTCAATGTGTTGGTTGATGTTTGATCCTAATGTTTTAAACCTAAGAGGAACTTGTGACAAGATCAAGGTGTTGAAAGACATGCATTTTCTTTTGAGTGTTTAAACCTAATCTAGACCAATGATTGTTTGACGAAGGAACTTTGGTATGATGTTTGAAGGTGTGATATACCTAAAATTGTTTTAATAAAAACAACTTTAAGCATGCATTTTCTTGTTTACTTTTGTTGTTGTAACCAAAATGTTTTAAAAATAGGACAAAGGTATACTTGCTTTGTGGTTCAATTCTTAAGATTTGATTAATGTGAAATTGTTTTTACCACATAGAGATCTTGATTATGTTTGAATCTAAAATGTCTACAACGAAGCAAATTTTTTCCACAAATTTTGAAATTTGTGAAAATCAAGATGCTAAAGTCATAGTCCCCTAGGTTGAATTTGAAATAATGAGTAGAGATATGAACCCAAATACT
>VDFB02323630.1:0-143514 GCA_007258455.2 Sequoia sempervirens
AAGATTGCTTCCTACTACACTAGGAGATCATCGCAAACCCCAAACTAAAACAACATCTGGAGGTGCTCTTCCAATCAATGATACACCCTATCCAATCAGAATCAATATATCCATGCAGCTCCAAGTCTACGCTAGAAGAATATCTCAAGCCATACCCAACTATGCCATGCAAGTATCTCAGGATATTCTTTGCTGCAACTAGATGTATTTGCCTTGGTTCACACATGAACTGACTAAGTGCACTCACTACATAGCAAATATTTGGTCTAGTGTTGACTAGATACATCAACGATCCAATCAACATCCTATACATTGTCGGATCCACCATATTTGAACTAGCCGCAACCACTTTTAGCTTCTATAAGTTGGTCTCCATAGGTGTAAACATGGATTTGCAATCCATCATACCAAATATCTTTAGAATGTCAATAGTGTACTTCCCTTGAATCAAACAGATCTCTTAAGGCTTCTACCAAACTAAGGAAGTAATGCATGTAACTAAGACCCTTCATTTCAAATTCAGAAGCTAACTCCTTGCATTTGATAATGAGGTGTTCTTCTCCATTAAGAAATAGATCATCAACATAGAGAACTAGGAACAATGCCTTACCATCAGTTGGTTCCAAAGGCTCAACTAGATCACCATCTTCAGGTTTAGTAGGCTCTCTCTGAATCTTCAAGTACTTGCATCATCCTTCTAACCTCTTCGTCCAAGATTTCCCGTAACGCTTGCCTTAGAGAAATGTTTTCCAATGCACACCTCTAGTACTGTAGAGAGTTCAGGATTGTCCTCCTCGACCTCATCCCAGATCACTCTATTTTGAATAGGTTTGTGGAGCTACCAATGTCAAATTTAGATAGATTATCAAGTCTTCCAAGGACATTATCATTGGCCTTGCAACGCTGCAACCTTCACTTCTTCTTAGTGAGTCATAGAACTCCCTCTTGATCCCTGCCTCAGAGATTGCAAAGAAAACTTCTAAAAGTGAACTCCCTCTAGCCACCAACTTAGTCCCATGGTTGCAAGTTGTGACTCCATGCCTGAAGCTCTTCCTCCTTGTGCAATCTCTCATTACTTTCTTGCTCCTCCAATCCATCCTAGAAGCATTTTGGAGAGAGATTACTAATAGTTTATAACTATCCAAGGAAATATCAAGGCTAGAATCATACAAGGTTTACTATCTCAAGAATTTATGAACAATATTAAAAACATGAATAAAGAAATCAACCTATAAGTGAAATATGTAGCAAATATCAAAAGATCAGAATGAAGGGATAAGGAAACTCATCTTTATTGAATTCTAATTTAACTCTTTCTTCCATCTTTTACTCCTCTCGAGAGTGCTAAGCTCAGCACAACAAAAGACAATCTGCACAACTATAGATTTCTTGAATGCATTATGCAGTTAGCATGTAGAACCAACCCTCTCGAAGAGTCAAGAATCTATCACAGTTCATGCATTAGAGAATGATATCGATGTGACCAACTAATCACCATCGAAATTGCAATTCTCTTTTTATTTCAAAGTCACACTAAAAAATACTCACAACTAGCATGAAAAATAACTTGCAAAGAATAACACAATTCAAGAGAAACCATGATCTCTCTTTACTAATCACACATGATCCAAATGGATGACATCAGATCTGCTGAACTTAGTAAACTGAATTTTTAGCCTAGACAAAAATGATTTCAAGCTAACAAACAACAAGGAGAAATACTTATCTCTTTATTGAAATGTTGGTACACCAATGAGCTAGGCTTGTGGTTGTGTCTCATTTGCACACCAGTTAGACATGATGATGATAGAGGTCACAACATCATAAAAAATAAAATCCTGCAACCTTTTATGAGTATGCCAGATATTAATGTCTAGGTATTCAATTATGAAATTGGCCTCCTGAGAGTTGACCATGCCTCCTATTCAATATCAACGCCAATGAACACTAATGATATATACCCATGAATTCCCAACAACAACCTCCAATTGTTCCAATGATATGAAAAATGTGTTATCAACGACAGATGAATTACAGAAAATAGGAACCATCATCGATGGATTTAAATACAAAACATGAACACATCCTTCAATAGCTATAACCACGATTTCATAAGGCAGAGTAGTATTTCACATCCTGGACTTGGTCAAATACTCCATGCGTGGACTATAGCAGTATTGAGCACTACTAAGAACCATGAACTCCACAAGACATATAGAGAATATCACAACATTATCTATAGTAGAACACTTTACATATATCTAGATAGAAATCCTCTAGACAGGCTAAAATCTCACTTACTGCAAGTAACAATATTGCGAACTCAGCCATTTAATGGCTATAACACTAATACAGAGTCGGTAGTAGGAAAGAAGGAAAACTCCATAGATTACGAATATATATAGTGTGATAAGGAAATTATCCCCTCATGGGATAAAATAACTCTCATGGTTAAATCGACATTATTATCTCAAACTTAGACTTTTCTATATCTCTTCATGTAGGTGATGATGGAATCACAGACCTGTAGTAGCAAATTGAAGTCCCATAAATATAATGATGGGTCCTCAAGGCTTAGACACCTTCCCATAATGTTGTGTTTTGACGAAGGAGATGTAGATTGAGAGCACAAACAACGACTCACAAACAAGTCACTTGGAACTTCGGAAGGAATGCACAAGATTCGGTGAGAATACAATGATATATGGATATACGAAATCAAAGAAAATCCACCATAAGAGTTTTCAAAGATACAGGAAATTGAGTCTTCCCATACAAAAATAAAGAAGACAAAGAAATGCTGAGAGAAAGCCCGACACGGGAGATTGGTCCAGAGGTCACATGGGGGTGAATATCGGTCGAGTATGTACACATTAGATTTCCTCAAATTATTCCAATCGAGGATCATGAAGGAGGTGAAGTCCATGACACCAGATAGTGTAACAAATTTGATCGCTTAAATTCTTCCAAGAAATTCACAAATCTGATTGGATCTTTATACAAACCTACTTTGATACCATGTTAGTTTTATGATTAGATTAGAGCACATAAATTTAATTAAAAAATAACACAATGACACAACAGATACCCTGGGAAAACCCTCCACTTGAGGGAGAAAAACCAAACAACAAATATGCCTCTTATATATATAAACAATGGCAACAATACTCTTTACAATGAGGCCACACTCAAGGCCTATATTCTGCACCAGCTCAAGATGCAATCACAAACAATAATTTGCACTTCCTTGAACTTCAAATCTGCCCTTGAAGAATTCACACTTCTCTCTTGAAGAATTCACACTTGTTTGAAGAGAAGGAATTGAACTTGCTTGATGATCCAATTGAGTGGAAATGACCTTCTATATATACACATTGATAGAGAGTTCACACCTCTTCAAGAGCTAGGTCGACCATCATAAGAAAATATAATTACAATTAATAAATGCAAATACAAGGAAGGTTGGCCCAATTTGAAATTACATTGTTGCCTAAGTGAAGTGCCTCTTCACTTTGATTATCTCAAATAAATGAATAGCCATTAGGCTATATGAATTTATGTGTTCACTCGTGGCTGGAAGAATGAGCCCGAAGCTGCCATAACATCAACAAAATCAATAAATTGTAATTTTCCTAGGACACAGAGCACCTAAGTTGTCTTGTCCATCAAATCTTTTTCAAGAACTATCCTAACATTATTATCCTTTTTAGAGAGAGTACAAAAGTAATTTGAATAATCTTCCTCTTGAAGCACAACTTTTAATGCACTTCCAATCAATGTTCACCATATTTTTTCTAACTCCTCTTTTATCTCATTGAATCCAAATGAGGAAAGTGGAGTTAGCCAAGGTGTGGTGATAATTGAATGGAATGAATTAAAATTTGCTTCAAGAGAAAGAATATTCAAATTTCTATGTATTGTTTTTGAAAAGGATAATAAGTTAGGGAAGTTTGAGAAAAAGTTTTGATGGACAAGACAATTTCGTGCAATGTGTCGTAGGAAAATTACAAGTTATTAGTCTGGCAAGTGACACTTATGAAGCTTCAAATCTAATAGATAAAATAGTTATTACAGTTCATAGTGAAAAATATACTGTGTTATAGAAGTTATTCATGATAGAATTTACTTGTTCAACTTCATCCATAGCAACATCTCTCAATTTATTTTCCTTCACAAATTGTCGTGCAATACAAAACCTCTTCAGTTTGTCCACTTGTGCATTGCCATTTTCCCTTTTCTTATACTGCACATTCACCTTCCTCAACTTCTCAAGAGCATGGATGATCTTTTTTAGTCAATCATTATGTATCTTGAACCCATACTGCTATGCTTCTTTTCAAGTGTTTTTAGAGAAGATTCCTTTTTCATTCCATGCATTATAGTACCTGCTGCCTCCGATTCTACATTGTCATTTTCCCATTTCACATAGTGCACATGCTCCTTCGTCAACTTCTGAAGAGGAGGAAGAATCTCTTTAGTCAATACATTATCTATCTCATTCACTTTGGTTTGCTTCTTTTCAAGTGTTTTTAGAGTAGATTCCTTTTCAATTACATACTTTCTAAAACTAATTGGTCAAGTTCTACATTACCATTTGTCGATTGTGCATACTGTGCATGCACCTTCCTCAACTTCTCAACAATAGGGAGAATCTCTTCATTCAATACATTATCTTTTATCTATCTCATTCAATGTGGTCTGCATAAATTTTGAAGGTGATCTTCGTTACATTCTTTTTTTTATATAAAAGAGGGTAAAAATTTATTGAATCACAAAAGCATTACAAAGGGGAGAGAACTCCCAGCAAAAGCACCAAAACAACACCAAATTAAGAAACTCCTAAGAAGCACCTCATATCTTCCATAACCAAATCTTCAAGAACTAAGGCTAAATCAACAGGGAGGTTGTCCCAATCCGCCACACTCCAAGTCCCCATCTGCTCAGAAGCCCACCTAGCCAAGCCATCCGCCACCTTATTCCACTCTCGAGGAACATGACAAAAAACAACCGAGTCTAAGGTAGTGCCCAAAGCAAAAATTTGCTTGGCCACCATAGCCAACTGCCAATTCACCTCCTCAAACTGCCTCTTATTTAACAAGTCAATAACTACTTGGGAGTCAGATTCACAAACAATCCTTCTCCATCCCAGAGCACAAGCCCATTCCAAAGCCAGGAGAATGGCAGTGGCCTCCATGAGGTTATTAGTATGCTGACCTCTATAAATAGAGAAGAAAAACACCACTACTCCTGAGCCATCTCTACCAATGCCACCAACACCAGCATGCCCAGGATTTCCTCTAGAAGAGCCATCAGTATTAATTTTTAGCTCCCCCAGAGTAGGGGGGCACCAGTGACCAGCCCGACTAGCCTTCTCCCTCCCGCGCCTATGGCTAACAGTCCTCCCAATTCCTTTTCCCCTTAGGGATAGCCCCAGAGCACTAGCAATTCCAATATCACCAGGATCCACAGGAACAGACAGATCACACTTAGCTGTCAGAGTTTCCTGAAGACCTCCCAAGATTCTCAACCAAAGCTGGCAAATCAACAACTTTCTATCCTAAAAAATCCTTCGATTGCGTTCCAACCAAATATGCCAAATTATCAGACTAGGGCCTATAACCCAAGCAATTAAAAGAAAAGAGGTCCTAACCGAAGGGGACCCTTGAATTTCCCACAATTCCTTCAAGGAAACAACATGTCTACACAGCATACGCCACAGGTTCCACCAAAAGTGCCAGATGGCTTTCGCAAATGAGCACTGAAAGAAAAGATGAGAGATACACTCTTCATGCCCAGCACACATAACACACATAGAATGTCCCTGGAAACCGCGCTTGCAGAGATTTTCCCAGGTAAGGCATTTTCCTTGTATCACTAACCAAGAGAAGAAATTGCACTTAGGCCATGCAAACCTATTCCAAACCTTCTTCCACCAAGAGATCTCAGTACTCCCAAACAACTGTTTATCAAGGGCAGCATAACCTGAAGCAACAGAGAATCTTCCTTTTGGATCAGAGTCCCAAGCCAACACATCCTGCCCAGAGAGAGAGCAGCAAACACGACTAGACAAAATCCCAATAAGCTCCTGACGGTCCTCAACTGAGCCACCAGGAGGCCATTCCCTTGGGTCCTTCCACCTGAAAAACAGTAGCTTGCCCCAAAGTTTGATGAGTTTTAAAATCAGCCACATGACAAAAACCAGCTTCCGTGAAGCGTTGACACAAATTTTGCAGATGAGGATGAGAAGCCAAAATGGGAGGATACCCATCCCAAGAATCATGCCAGAAAAGAGCTTCCTTACCCTCATTACAAATCCAGAACAACCCCTGTTTGACCAACTTGGCCCCCCTTTTAAGAGTGCACCAGATCATAGAACCCTTCCCTTCAAGGTTGAAGCGAGCCACATCAGCACTCTCGACCTCACCAAGATACTTTGAGGTAAGAATTTTTGCCAACAACTAATTTTGATGAGAGCACCACTGCCAATATAGTTTCGCAGCTAGAGCTTGCCCATTCAAGTCAGTCCTACGAAGCCCCAACCCGCCTTCCTGCTTCGGTCTACAGATGACATCCCATTTAACCAAGCTCCATTTTCTATGAAGAAGATTACCAGTCCAAAGGAATTGCCTAGACAATTTTTCAAAATCTTTGATAAAACTAGAAGGTGCCGAGAGAACAAAACATCTGTATATAGGAAGAGCTTGAACCACAGACTTTAGCAAAGTCACTCTACCAGCAGAAGAGAGCCACCTGCAAGCCCAATGACTAACCAGATTTCGAGACTTGTCCAAAATCCCCTTCCACCACAATTGAGGAAGCGAGCGAACCGCTAGCGGGATGCCAAGATAAACAAAAGGGAGAGTACCAATCTGGAAACGGAGGATACCAGCAATCCTCCTTTGAATAATCTTTGGAGTATTAAAGAAGTAAATATAGGACTTCCCTTCATTGATTCGTTGACCTAAAGCAGCCAAGTAACAGTCTAGAGTGCTACGCCATCTGACAGCTTCCTTAGCCTTGGCACAACCCATGAGAGCAGTATCATCCACAAACTGCAGATGAGACTGGGAGGGGATGTTATTTCCCCAACTCCACCCCTGTATCAAGCCACACTCCACACTAGATCTTATAAACCTCCCTAGGCCTTCAGCAAGCAAAATAAACAAATAGGGAGACAAGGGATCTCCTTGTCTAAGCCCCCTAGACGCCTTGAACAACTCAGATGGTTCACCGTTAACCAACACAGAGAAGGAAGAAGAAGTGACACAACTCCTGACCCACTCAATCCAATCACTAGCAAAACCAAATGCTTCCAGAAGCTTGAACAAGAAGGCCCATTTAACACGATCATAAGCTTTCGCCATGTCCAACTTAATGAACATGGATTTCTCTTTAGAACTCGCCATAGAGTGAATGGTCTCGGCAGCAATAATGACACCATCCAAGATTTGTCTACCAGCAACAAAACCCCCTTGCTCTTCAGAGATTAGTCTGCCTAACCAAGGTTTCAGCCACTCAGCAATCAGCTTTGTAATAATTTTAAACACCACATTACACAAAGCAATGGGCCTAAAATTATCTAAAGTGTTAGCCCCCACCTTCTTCAGTATGAGGGTTAAAAAAGTAGCATTCATAGATCTCAACATTTGTTTGTTCAATAGAGATTCTTGAACCACTGCCAGAAGGTCCAATTTAATCACTTCCCAAAACTCTTGAAAGAATTCAGCCGGAAACTAATCAGGCCCTGGGGCTTTTCCTCTTTTCATTTGAAAAACAACTGCCTCAAGCTCAGCTAAAGAGATAGGCCGGAGCAAAGATTCATTCATTTCTCTAGTCACCAAAGTCGGTATGCTACCCAGGATCAAAGCTTCATCCTCCTCCGCAGGAGGGGAGTCCTCAGACAACAAAGCAGAATAGAAACGAATAGCCTCAGCAGAAATAGATGTGGAAGACGAGAAAATCTCTCCATTCTCTGATACTAAAGAGGAGATAACATTACCTTGCTTTCTATCTTTCACAGAGTTGTGGAAGAAGGAGGTGTTCTTGTCTCCAGCCTGGAGGCACTCAATTCTGGATTTTTGTTTCCAAAAAATCTCCTCCCTTAAGTTCCATTCTTCCACATCCTTCACCGCAGCAGCTTCAAGCATTCCAAGTTCCTCTGTGAAACCTAGATCCCGAATCTGCCGGGTAAAAGAGTCCAACTGAGATTGAGCTTTTTTCTTTTCTTGGAAGAGATTACCAAAATGCTGCCTATTCCAACACTTCAACTTATACTTCACAAACTGGAGCTGCTTCAAGAAGGAGTACATAGCAGTCCCATGCAATGGCTTCCCAAGACTCCACCATCCAGGAACTAAGTCATGAAGAGAATCCTCCCTGAGCCACATGAGCTGAAACTTAAAAGACTGGTTTATACCTTGCCGTGGTAGTGCCACAGTAAGTTTGATAGGCCAGTGATCAGAACCCCTACTATCCAAAATCTCAGAGCTAGTCACCCACCTATCCCCCATCCAAAAACTGGAAACCAGAAATCTATCTAATCTTTCAGAAATAGCCGCTTCCCCACATCTTCTATTACTCCAGGTAAATACCCCATTACTCGGCTTGATGTCAACCAGGTTCAAGAGTGCAATATTATCCGTCAATAGAGTCGAAGTAGGGTCCAAACGGACATTACCACCCCTCTTCTCCTGTAAAGATGTGACAACATTAAGATCCCCGGCAAGAATCCAAGGGAGGTATGGATCCAATGACCTCACATATCGCACATGATCCCACAACAATACTTTACCCTGAAAGTCAGTCGGAGCATACAAGTTCGAGAAGAGAACTCTCTCCCCAGACTCAAGATGAGAAGCAACACAAGATATCGAACCTCTACAAGAGAACCACCAAATAGGTCTGACTCTGCGTGGGTCCCACAAACAGGCCACCCCACCAGAATTACCAGTCGCCCCAACACATTGGCACTGACCTCGACCCCAAACCTTAGAAACCACTACTAACATATTATCAACAGACAAATTAGTTTCCTATAAGAAAACCACATCAGGAGAATGAGACCAGATCAAATCTCGAATAGCCTTTTGTCTAGGGATGCTATTCATACCCCACACATTCCAAGAAAGCACAATCATCGAGAAGGCTGGGAGAAGTGAGAATCAATAGTCTTCACTGAACCTGACTCTACCAACGTCTCACCAGTTAGCTTAACTTTTTCCTGATCCTTCTTTCTACCTACCTTCAGAGGTTTCTCAAGAGCCCCTTTCTTGAAATTTTTTTGATGTAGACCTAGACCAGGAGAGTGAGTCTTCAGTTTACCTAGATCAGAAGCTCCTTGCATGTCAGGGAGAACTCCACCAATGTCAGTAGGCCCACTAGACGCCTCCATCACCAACTCAGTCGAAGCCAAAACAAGGTCAGGAGAAGATTCAACAGTAGCTATCTGGGTACCCTGTGCTCCAATCTGAATCAGACTTGGAGGCCCAGAAGACTGAACTCCAGGCACCTCCACAGCTGCAGAATTCACTAATCTCTGTAGAACTTCTTGAAAACCCTCCTCTTCCACTAAATCCTCAAGTGCCTCAAACTTTTTAAGAGTCTCTTCCTCTTGCCTATCTTTAAATGATCTCTTTTGGCCTCGATTCTGATTTCGAGGCTTAACCGGGATAAATCCCTCCTTATCAGCCCCCCCACCCTGCATGGGGGCTTTACCCTTGTCTGCATTCAAAGAGGGCTGAGAAGAGGCATTGCTTGTACCAAAAACACCTGAAGCACGGGGACATCTTCGTTGGAGATGCCCATATTCATGACATATTCTACACCTGAAGGGTAGCATCTCATAGTCTAACGGTTGTGTCCAGGAGCAGGATCCAACAGTCATATCTATGGAATCTGGTAACGGCTTACTCAAATCAATTTCAACACAAACCCTAGCATAAGAAAAAATTCTCTTATTCAGGGTTTGTTGAGAAGGGCCAATAGGCCTCCCTAGCAACAACACAATTGACTGTAGAATATCGCTTCTCCAACACTCTAGAGGTAGCCGAGGTAGACGAACCCAGACTGGGACTTTAGAAGGTAATTCCTCTACCGAGTTAAAGCCAGCATGCCAAGGTTTGATGAAAAGACCCACCTGGTTATAGAAGTACGGACCACCTTCAAACGCCCTATTTCGATCAGAAACACACGAGAAATCTACCATAAAGAAATTATTCGCAGCCATTAGAATGTCAAAGTCACCTTCTGGGTTCCATGTCCTATGGATCCAGTTATCAAGAAAAGCGAAAGAAACCCTCATCCCCAAGAACTTACAAATCAAAACATGGTTGCAATAATAATCGATATCTTCAGCTACCGAATCTGATTGAACAACTAAAACTGGTCTTTCTTGAGACCTCTCCAGACACCCATTCACCTTATGAAGTTTCAGGACACCATTTCGAACCCCACCTGAGCCAGAAGCAGGCTGCGAGGGAGATCCAGCATTCACCTCGGCTGAAGCAGAATCCAAACCCGCCATGTCAAAAGACACATGAGCAGCCATTAAAATTAACGAAATGGGGCACCCGCAGCTCCCCACGCGCCAGGCCAAAACCTAACCAAGAGCCCAGATCGGGCACACCAAAACAAAAGTCAGCAACCCAAAGGAGGAAGAAGCGCCCCTCCCCAAGCATGCACCAAGCTCCGACCACAGGGCGCTGAGAATGAGGCAAGAAAACCCCGTTGGAAACTCGCACAAGCTACACACAGCGCAACACCAGAAGAAAAAACGCAGCTCCCAAAGAAAGAAAAAAACCCCACTGTAATCTGGTCCCCTTGACCCCCCGCGAGCATGCCAATTCCCTGCACACAGAAAGAAACCAGAACGCAAGCTAGGGCTCGGGTGCCCTAGCTCGCTTGCTCTCCCACACCGTCGCCATCTCACCCTCCCCAGTTTAACTCCTTACTAACCACTATTATCGATCTTCGTTACATTCTTTTGTGTACTAAAAAAATCATTTTCATTACGTTCATAGGGTCTATAAATAACTGCATGTTGGAAAAAATTGGGTGTCTAATCAAATTGAGGTGAGGGGTGACAAACCAATTGGGTTGTTACTGTGATAATCAAAAAAGTTTTTGATTACATTCATACTATTTTCTAAAATTCTAGGTTGGAAAACATTGGGTGTTATATAACCTGCAAACCGCATACCGTTCTAAAACCCTTTACAAGTAGCAACCCAATTGCTTAGTCACCCCTCACCTCAATTTGGTATTTTTTTGTGTTCCCCACTTGCAACTCCTCCCCGTGCTTGCGCAAGCCACGGGGCCCAGTTTTATTAGTCGGCAGGAGATGGGAAAACTGACTTGACATTGCCATTATCTCCTTCCTACAATTTTCCCTAACGTTTGCTCTCATTCACCGGTTTTGTCACTTTTATCCCCCATTTGGTGGGCCCCACAATATGCCATCTCATCATGATATGCATGTTTTTATGTATGGTTTCATGTATTTTTGTATGTACATAGGTGCATTTTGTCCAAAGATTAGTTGCATGCCATTACATCCTTACTATGTACTAAACAAAACTTTTTCATTACATTCTTATTGTCTATATATAACTACATGTTGGAAAACATTGGTGTCTAATCAAATCGAGTTGAGGGGTGACAAACCAATTGGAATGTTACTGCATTGATCACAAAAGGTTTTGATTACATTCATACTATTTTCCAAAATTCCAGGTTGGAAAACAATGGGTGTTATAAAACCTACCACCCACATACTATTTTAAAACCCTTTACAAGTAGCAACCCAATTGCTTAGTCACCCCTCACCTCAATTTGGTATGTTTTATGGTTTCCCCACCTGCAAATCCTCCCTGTGCTCTTCATCCTTTAGGTTCGAGCATAGAGAATGAAACACAAAGTGTTTTCCAACGTGTAATTATTTTGTGCATTATCATATTTAACCAATCTACTACTTAGGCATGTTTATGTCATGTTTTTCTATACTTTACACATACATAATAATACATATACACATAAACACACCATAACAAGTGTCATACAAATATGCATTAATAAACTATAAACCATTTTCATTTAATTTGAACTATGTAGAGTTTTTATCAATTATAAGAATTCACTCTCCTTTTGTCAAAGGCTAAGTGTCACCATTTTATGAATAAACCAATATTCACTAAAATTGTAAACCAAAAGCTACATTAAATTTATCCTAGATGTTTATAATGCCAAAAAATGATGATTCAATTTATGAAATACTAATTAGACTATATTGGTTAAATTTCAAGTACTAGATGTCATTATTTGTTGGGACCAATAAAAAGAGCTATTGGGAAAACTTAGTAAACAACTGCAAGAATAAGTTGGAGACCTAGAAAGGGAAATTGCTATATTTTGCGGGTAGGCTCTCAATGGTAAAGGCAGTCCTATCAGTCATCCTGATATATTCAATGGCCTAATTGAAAATCTCTAAAGCAATTGAGGATTGCCTCAATTAGATATTCAAGAAGTTTTTTTGGAGTGGGTTTGGGGAGCAACAAAAATTTCCATTAGTAGCATGGGATAAGGTCTACTCCCCCAAGGAGGCTTGAGGGGTAGGCATCAAGCAACTAACACTAATGAACCTAGCCATGGGGGCTAAACTTGTTTGGGATATGTATGTAAAAGGGGAGCAGAAATGGGTTAGATTGCCCAATGCACATCCTAACAATTGTGGACCCCTTGAGGGGATCAATGATATGGAACTACATCTTGGAATGCATAGACATTGTATCCAAACATGTAACTTGGGAGGTAATAAATAGCCAAAATGCATCTTTCTGGGTGGACTATTGGGGTGGATAGAAGCCAATTGCTAATTACCCCAACTTGGAAGACATCAAAGTAGAGGCAACCAGAATTTGGGGCACTAAGGTGTACAGCTATGGGAAAATAACCTAGAAAAATGGGGTGTGACAATGGGAATGACATTACCTCAGGTGGTGCCTTTGTGCCCAACGTCTGCCTTCTATTTTAGAACCTTGTCCCATCAACCGCATATGATGTAGGGTGAGTTTATTGAAATAGGTGTGGGTGGTAGTGGTGTAATCAAAGTTTGTTGGATCTAAACATTTCTCTGGACTAGGTGCAATGGATATGCCACTCTTTTTGAATACCACTAAGCAACATCAAGTGTTTCATGGTGAAATCACTGATAAATGCTTGAAGGTCCAATTGTGGTGTTGTCGCATCCAGTGGTGCTTCAAAATGTCAAAAGGATTTTGGGATGAGAAGTCCTACTGGCTCATCAGTGGTTTATTAACACTGGCATCACGATGATGTTCTTGGTGATGCTGCTCTACATGGGAGTCTACAAAGCCAAAAGTAAAAAGCTTTTCCAGATGGTTTTTCAACATTCGATGCTGGGTGAAATTGATGAAGCTCTAGACAATGTGGACGACAACCTACTCATCCCAATGCCACAAAATTACTACATGTCAATGGGAAATGGGGCAAAGGTGAGGAAATTTCTAGTAGTGCGTACACTAAAGCTGAACAAACTTGAGAAGTAGTGGGGAGAAATTGAGTGAAGTATCACTTTCTTGATGCACGCGGGTGGCATTGCCAAGAACCCAGTTGAGGGTTGGGTGTAAGAATATGTGAAGGTGGAAGGGTTGAAGAGGAAGGTGTGGGCAGTGGAAAATGAGGACTTAGAGCTGGGGCTTAGAGAAAAGTGGATAGAAAATGACTTCTGAGACATGGAGGAAAAATCCAACCACCCTTCTTACCAAGCGTGCGGAGCGGACTGCCCTATGGTTGCGAATGTGATCGAGTCCAGGAAAATGCAGGAGGCTAGTGATGGTGATGAATGAAACCCTTGATAGTCTGTGAAATCTATTTTTTGGTTCTTTTTGTAATCAAAAGATATGTAATGGGTCTAGTAATATGTGCTTTGTAGTCTGTATGTGGCTAGTCTAGGATTTAATGGCCAGTCTACAAATGTAGCCTTTGTTGGAAGGTATCTATGGGCAGGGGTATATTTGAATGTTATAAACACGGTGTAGGGTATGAATATTTTGGGATGGTTTAGGGGTTGAAGACATAAAAAATGTATAAAGTTTTTTTTATTATTATTACAGGGTACTGCCCCTTAGCGACTATTTAACTATAAAAAAAATTCAACTACAAGTAGTTATCACTCAAAACATAATTAAAGTTGACTATGAGGGTCTTCCCTTCTAGAGATGAATGAGTGAAAGCTTGAGATGAATGTGAGGTATGCTTGGATGGATGGGTCTAACAATCTAATGGGAATAAAGGAAAAGTAGAGTTTGATGGCATACAAGGGAGGTATGCAAAGGGAGGTTAAAGGAGTGAAGGGTAGAGATGAATGTGAGGTATGTTTGGATGTATGAGTCCAACAATCAGTGGACATGGAAAAAGTAACCCTTCTACTTTTTCTTATTGTTTAGGCCCTCCTTGTGATTTTGGCTTGATTTTTCCTTGATCTAGTGTTGTGAGGTGTGTTTCACATCCATATTAGGTCTTGGGCCCTAACAAAATGAATAAAATACATGTCTTGTAAAGGTGTTGTAAATGACTTTCACACTTTTCTAGACTTTTATTAAGCATCTAAGTCCAATGGATCTATCTTTCCCCTAATTCAATGTTATAAAATGTATTCTCACACTAATCCAAAAGGCTTGTAAATTAAACCTAATTCTAATCTAGTGTTGTAATGTGTCTTACACATTCACATTGGATGTTGTGCCTTTCTAGGCTATGTGGACCTCATTTTATTGTTGTATAGTGTATTTAATCACACTTTCACACTAAAATTTGTGTCCCTAGCCCTAATCACCCTTTACATCATCATTAATAGGCCCCTATGGCCCCATATTGTGCATCTTGAGGCTTATTTTAATAAAAAATTAGACTATATCATCATATAAACCTGATTTCTTCACTCCCTGACAATCCAAGTAGCAAAAGAGCCCCTATGGGACCAAGTCCCCCATCTGGATGAATTAGTCCCATCCAGGTGGGACTAAGTCACCCAACTTGGCGACTTAGTCCCATTTGAGCTATTTTTGAGGTCTAAGTGAAAAAAATGGATTTTAAGTTTATTTTTCCTTCATGTTGGCCTTGGGGATCAAATTAACAAGGAAATTAGGTGGATTTCCTATAAATACAAGCTTCTAAACCATAATTCATAACCAAATAATTATTCATTCATCATTCATCTTCTATCTCAAGTCAAGCAAGCTAGGATTTTAACATTTCAAGTCATCAACATAGCTAAGGCATTCAAGGGTAGATTCTTCATCTATTGATGGAGAAATTCAAGATCTATCATCATGCAAAGTTTCTAGCTCCATTATTTCATGATTCATTACATTATTTCTTTATTGTGGTTTAATTACCTAAAAGGGGCTTTGACCAAGGCAAACCCCCATGCCCTAATATCCAACATTTCTCTCTTTTTCCTTGTGTGTTTGCAGATTTAGGTATCTTGAAGGCTTGGAAATCATTTAATTGCAAAGTTTTTGAATATATCTCCTTGTTTGCAAAGCCAAAATATCCATAAAATGTCACTTACAGTGCCGAAAATTAGAGTTTTAGAGGTGAACACTTGTCAGGAATTGAAGTAGACTGAGGGCTTTTGTTTCCACTTTCGGATTTTCAAAAAATCCAAAGTGGACTAAGTCACCAATAGTGGTGACTTAGTCCCACTGTACATGTTTTTCATATTTTTTTCTAGATTTGGATACCCATTTGGTTGAAACGGGCTCTGGTGTAGTTTTCCAGATATAGGACTAGGTCGCCCATAATGGCATAAGTGTCCCAATAGGACAAATTTTTAGGATCAATAGTATTTCCATCCTCCATTCTAGTCTGCAACACATTTCCAGGTGCATGCTTTCTGTTTTTCTTTTCTATTATACTTTGATTGCATTCCTATTCATCTTTCTAGGTGTTTTTGCATACAACACTGTGTTTTCAAACAAGGTGCATTTCTATAGTTTTCATTTAATAATCAATAACATTCACCAACTTTTTGCATTTAGATCATTTCATTTAGACATATTTCCATCATATTTGTATTAGTTTTGAGTGGGGACATTGCACATTTTGGCTTCCCTCTCTCCTTTTAGGTGAAAAACCCTAGAAGTGTTAAAGAACCGTGGGTGCCAAAATATTTGTCCACATTTTGGTGAAATCTCCTTTAGAATACTTTCTTTTTTGATTTTGGAGTTCTTCATCATCCTAGAATTAGGTTGCATTCACTTTGCATTAGGGTTTGCATTGCTTAATTTACATTCTAAGGTTTCCAATTTTGCATTAGTAAAAGTGCATATAGGTTGTGATTTTGCATCTTAAATCATTGAAAATTTCTAAAATTTTGCATTTGCATCTTAGTTTTGCATTATACAACACAACAAACATCAAAATCAATCCAAAAAATCTCAAAATTCTGAAAAAAATCCCTACTGGGACTAAATTGCCACCTTGGGCAACTTAGTCATTTTTTCACCCCTAAAACTGCATTTACAGAATTGAAAACTTTGTTTTTAAGTTTCTATTTTCTGCCATTACCTATCTATATCAGTAGGATGAGTTTTTGTAGCATGCATTTCACTAAATCTAGCTTAATTTGGCTGATTTCATGCATTTCTTAATTTCAAATTTTCAGATGATTTCATTGTGTTGAAAATTGCATTTCATTTTACATCCTTACATTGCATTTCAAGTTTGCATAAATTACTTTTTCCAAATTTTAGTTTTGATATTCTCCAAGTTTGCAAAGAACAAGTTACTAAATAAACATGATATTCGTTCATTCAATGCATTCCCTAGTTATGAAAGTCTCTTAGTGCAAGAGAATGAAAATGATAATACTTTCCTTAAACTCACACCCCCTCCTATCTCTCCTATTTGTGTGGATGATGTCATAGAAGAGAATACAAACATAGATAATCATGATGATCATATTTGTTCTTCTCATGATACCTCTTCTTTTAATGACGAAGGTATCTTGGTGAAAGAAGATACAATCATTGAGAATCATGAGGATCTTGTTTGTCCTTCTCCTCATCCCCTTTGGGAAGATATTTTAGCACAAGAGAATGAAATCATAAACACATTCCTAAACATCACCTTACCTAATTTCTATTCTCCTTTGGTTTGTGAGGGTGATTTGGATGAAGATGAGATTATACATGATGAGGATATGTTGGTTTAATAACAACCCTCTTTATGATCCTTCCCCTACCTATCTTATTTTGGAAAACATCAGGGAACTTAGGAATGAAGTCCTACATGATCATAATAATCATCCTTGTTCTTCTCCTAGTATCTGCCTTAGTTGTAAGGAAGATGCTTTGATGTTAAAAAACACAACCAATGAGAGTCATGCGAATCTTAGTTGTTCCATTTCACCTAAGGAAACCCTTATTGAGCAAGATAATTCAACCATTGATCATTCCCTTACTTGTGATGAAGTCATTTTTGAAGAACTAGTCCATGAATGTCAAGAACATTTTATTCCTAGTTATAAAAACTCTCCTCCTAGGGAGAATATTATGGTGCTAGAAAATGGAAACAATAGTCATGTATCTTCCTTCGATAATGATAACAAGGTGATTCTAGATTGCCCTTTATTAGAGATACATCACACCAAGACCGTCAAGGTTACAGATGCGCAAGTGTCTATTAGATCCCCCTTGATTAATGGACCCCCTACATATCTTGTCGGACATCCTAAGAATCCTCTAATTCTTTACCCACCATCACACAAACACCAAACTCAAAACAAACCCGAACTTATCCTTTACCCACCTAAGAATAATGTGTCACAACAACTGAGTCATAATACCGTTGCTCATACATATAACACTAGAAATAATCCGCAACCACAACAACCCACCCCAACACCATTACCTTTTCCTAATACCATCTTGCCTCATGCCCCTCAATTAACTTTGTATGATCTTATTAAGCAACTTAAGTATACTCCTGCAAAGATATCCCTATGAGATTTACTTCAAAATTCACCTAACTATCACACTATGCTTCAAACGACCTTACAACAAATTTATATTCCTTCTAATGCACAATCGACTAACATAGAAGCCCTAATTCAAGGATTGAATGCTAACATTGTTTCCACCAAAGTGAACTCCCTCCTTTGGAAGTGCAAAAAGAAAATGAAGCTTTCATAATAATATCTCAATATAAAAGAATAGGGATAAAGAAAACCCTTGTTGACAATGGCTCAACCCTTAAAGTGTGTAGTGTAAATCTTTTGAATAGGCTTCATGTGGATCAATCTGAAATTCAACCTGATTCCTTGTCCATTCATGGATTTGACAATGTAGGAAAACAACCGCTTAGTGTGATCACTTTACCTATAACAGTTGGAATAGCCACATTGGAAACACTAATCCATGTTATGCCTAATGATCTTTCCTATAATCTCATTTTAGGCAGACCTTGGATTCATGCAATGAATGGCATGCCTTCTACACTTCATCGTAAAATGAAATACATTTACAACAAAAAAGTACACATACTTGAAGTTGACCCTAATTGAAATAGTTGTTTGAACATTGAGAAAAATAAAGAGAATCATTTAAACACAATGTCACCAACTACGCAAATGGAACCTGTCCAACAACAAGACAAACAACAACATATTGAACATGTCACAAACCTATTAGAAAATGATTGGAGTTCCTTAGATTTCGTACATACATTCATGGGCGAGTACAAGATCATAAAAAAGGGCTCTAATGAAAAAGAAATCATGTCAACACAAAAGTTGGAGAACCCTTTGAAAGCACCACCTCAACCACTTTAGAACACAAGACAACATATTACACAACAAACTTTTCCGAACCCAACAACCAACAACCACCTAATTTAAAAGCAATGAAAAAGCTTTATGGAAAAGGTTATGAGCTTATGAAACAACTTGGATATAGTGGAAAAGGATGTGGTGCTATAGAACAAGGTATTTGTGTTCCCATCGAGCCTAACACCCAAGAAACAACTCATGGTCTTGGTTATTGTACTTTGATAGAAATAACCAAGCCTTCACTCAACATCAACACTATCACAAAACATTGTTCTAAGATGACTTTAATAGTAGCGCATCCTGAACTGATAGACACTAGTGGTCTTGAAAGTTATCCTTTGCAAGAAACGAAATAAACAAAGACATCTTCGCTTAATATAAATGTCATCTCACAAAATGCTAATGATTTGAATTCATTAGATTTTACACCCTCTTGCAAAGGAGAGAACAAAATCTCAACATCTAAAGAGTCTTGCGTAAGTATGACATCTTGTACATCTAAGCAAGAGATATATTTGTCAAATAATAAAGGAACACCTTCTACCATTGTTCAAGAGGGTATCTTGTCGAGACTCCTCCAAGATCACTTGATATCCCTCCCTCCAAGAACTGGAAATAAATTCTATTATAAGACTTTATTTTTCACCAATCACAAAGTTCATGGTCATTCTACTAATGCATGCACAACTTTGAGTAGTAAAATCCAACATCTTAAGGAGTTTGGTGCTCTTCCTTATGTGGGAGCACCTCATTCCTCTAATCGATACTAATCATGCATCTTATAAATCATTTTGACTCATCCTTGTCTTGCACCAAGTGGGGGTAAGGGTTAGTTATCCTTGTCCTCGTATGTCACTTGTCATTGCTTCTTTTGGCTAGACATTAACCTTTCATGAACATTTAAGAGCAAGATTGGAACATGGATGACATACCTTAAGTTGGATCGCATGTGACATACTACCTGTTTCATGATGTAGCTTATAGGAACATATGACTTGGCATAGGGATTTCTGAATAAGCTCTCATATCTTCTTCTACATTAAAGCAATTTCTCACAGTAAAGATGTTAGCAACCGCTTTAAAGTGGGGGCATACATCAACACTCACATTTCATTGTGCGATTTTCTTTTTCTTGTGATTTCCTCTCTTGGAAACATTAGGTACAATGTTGCTCGGGATGAGACATTGCACTTGTCCTCTCTTGGAAACAAGATGAGACCATTTGCACTTATCCTCTCCTGGAGGCATTAAGTACAATGTTCCCTAAGATGAGACCATTTGCACTTATCCTCTCTTGGAGGCATTATGTACAATGTTCCCTAAGATGAGACCTTGCACAAACTAAGCAAAATCCCTTTGAACATTCCTTACAATGTATATGAGTGTCAAGCATACAAAATTTTGCTTACCTCATAGAGCTCGAAGATCATTTTTGTGTGGCACCTTATCAAAGTTATCTAGAGGTATAGGTTTGGTATGGTTGAGTGGGAAGCCCATTCTGAGGCATGAATCTCCCCATAGCCACTTTCATGTGTGTTAGTGCATACCAGCCATGAGTGTATGTTTCTCACCTTTTCAGACTTCTCACCCGGCGGACAACCAAGAGTTTCATTGCCTTAGAGTGAGTATGCATTTTCAAACAAACAACCTAGATCTGATCCACAACGTATTGGAAAAATGGTCGAAGCTTGATCCACCTTTTTATCTTCGCTCTTTTCTTCCTTCTAGTTCTTGCCATTGCATGATCGTGTATGTTGATTTGCAACAAATCGTTCACCTTGTGTGCGTACTTTTACATGCTCATGTTGGTTTGATTTAGGATCTTAGATCCTAGGTGCTTGCACAACCTCCTTTGACTTTTTTCATCCTTTTTCATCTGCATTGGTATGATTGGACCCTTCTTGAATGTCTACTTTAGTGTGAGTTTGAAGAAAGTTCATCCTCTCACTAAAGTGTGTCTAAATGTGGACACGGAAAAAGTAACCCTTCTATTTTTTCTTCCTGTTTAGGCCCTCCTTGTGATTTTGGCTTGATTTTTCCTTGATCTAGTGTTGTGAGATGTGTTTCACATCCATATTAGGTCTTGGCCGGCCTTAGCAAAATGAATAAAATACATGTCTTGTAAAGGTGTTATAAAGTGTTGTAAATGACTCACACTTTTGTAGACTTTTATTAAGCATATAAGTCCAATGGACCTATATTTCCCCTAATTCAGTGTTGCAAAATTTATTCTCACACTAATCCAGAAGGCTTGTAAATTAAACCTAATTCTAATGTAGTGTTGTAATGTGTCTTACACATTCACATTGGATGTTGTGCCTTTCTAGGCTATGTGGACCTCATTTTAATCTTGTAAAGTGTATTTAATCACACTTTCACATTGAAATTTGTGTCCCTAGCCCTAATCACCCTTTGCATCATCATTAATAGGCCCCTATGGCCCCACATTGTGCATCCTTAGGCTTATTTTGATAAAAAAACCCGACTATATCATCATATAAACCTGATTTCTTCACTCCCTAACAATCCAACTGGAAAAGAGCCCCTGTGGTACCAAGTCGCCCATTTGGGCCAATTAGTCCCATCTAGGTGGGACTAAGTTGCCCAACTTGGCGACTTAGTCCCAGGGCGACTTAGTCCCATTTGGGCTATTTTTGAGGTCTGAGTGGGAAAAATTGGATTTTAAGTTTATTTTTCCTTCATGTTGGCCTTGGGGATCAAATTAATGGGTAAATGTGGATTTCCTATAAATACAAGCTTCTAAACCATAATTCATAACCAAATCATTATTCATTCATCATTCATCTTCTATCTCAAGTCAAGCAAGCTAGGATTTTAACATTTCAAGTCATCAACATACTTTTCTAAGGCATTCAAGGGTAGATTCTTCATCTATTGTTGTAGAAATTCAAGATCTATCATCATGGAAAGTTTCTAACTCCATTATTTCATGCTTCATTACATTATTTCTTCATTATGGTTTAATTACCTAAAAAGGGGTTTGACCAAGGCAAACCCCCATGCCCTAACATCCAACATTTCTCTCTTTTTCCTTGTGTGTTTGGAGATTTAGGTATCTTGAAGGCTTGGAAATTATTGAAGAGTAGGTTGCAAAGTTGTCGAAGACATCTCCTTGTTTGCAAAGCGAAAATATCCATAAAAAGTCACTTATAGTACCAAAAATTAGAGTTTTGGAGGCGGCTGTCAAGAATTGAAGTGTAGACCAAGGGCTTCCATTTCCACTTTCAAATTTTTAGAAAGGCCAAAGTGGACTAAGTCACCAATAGTGGTGACTTAGTCCCACTGTACATGTTTTTCAAAGGTTTCTATAGATCTGGATACCCATTTGGCTGAAACGGGCTTTGGTGTTGTTTTCTAGATCTGGGACTAGGTCACCCAGAATAGCGTAAGTGTCCCAGTAGGCCAAATTTTCAGGATCAATAGTATTTCTAGCCTCCATTCTAGTCTACAACACATTTCCAGGTGCATGCTTTCTATTTTTCTTTTCTGTTATGCTTTGATTGCATTCGTATTCATCTTTCTAGGTGTTTTTGCATACAACACTGTGTTTTCAAACAAGGTGCATTTCTTTAGTTTTCATTTAATAATCAAGATCATTTACCAAATTTTTGCATTTAGATCATTTCATTTAGACATATTTCCATCATATTTGCATTGGTTTTGAGTGGGGACATTGCACATTTTTTCCTACCTCTCTCCTTTTAGGTGGAAAACCCTAGAAGTGTTAGAGAACCGTGGGTGCCAAAATTTGTCCACACAATCTATTGGGAATAAAGGAAATGCATAGTTTGAAGGTAATGCATACGAAGATGGACAAGTCTATTGTCAATATGTTTCAGTATACCTATCTATATCTCTACTTTGGTCTATTTATCAAAATATGTATGTACTTTGAGGACTATATATATTACTTACACAATGAAATGGGACATTTAATGGAAAATGGTTAGACATTGAAATGGACATGCCATGAACACATTGGGTCAATCATACTATATGTGCCATAAATAGTCCAAGCGAGGAGAAATAAAATTGGCAAACAATTTTATTTTTAATCATGGTCCATGTGGACCCAACCAAGGTAGGGTGCTCCACTATGGGGTGCTCTCCCCTATTAGTGTTTTCTTCATTGCACAAACATTCACTTTGCAATTTTCTTTTTATATTTGTTTGTTATTACAAAATATGAAAAGGGTTTCACTAGTTTTCATTTCGACGATATTTTGCCATGCACTTCTAATATTTGGTTCTTCATTGCACAATCATTCATTTGGCAATTTTGTATTTCACAATTTTATTGTGCATATATATGTGCACATATGTATGTGTGTGTGTATTTTCCATGCACACACACACACACACACACACACACACACACACACACACATATATATATATATACATAGATTGATAGATAGATTGAAAGTTAGATAGATATATAGGTATAAATAGAAATTAAATGAAAAGATTAAACCCATTAAAGTCATAGTATGCTTGAATAGAACCATATTTTTCCTTGAAAAATTGATCATGTTTATGAACACAAATTTTGGAAGTGTTCATAAACACCCTAAATGTCATATACTTCATCAAGCACATTGTGGATACATCGAGAAAGTAAGAGAATGTTCAAACTATGGAAAACCACATAAACACTTTAAATATTTTGTTCAAAATCACCGAGCAAAAACATAACCTTCAACTTACGAAACACAACACACCCATTACAAATCAAATAAATAATATGAAGAAAGAAGCAACAACTGATAGGAGAAAATGGTACAACCTTAGTGAGGTTAAAAACCTCACCTCTATTAAACAAAGATGGCCAATGATGTGGCTTATTGCAGTGACCTATATGGTGAATTTCTCCAACTTAATCCTGCAAGAACAAATGAAAGGAGGTATCAATCAAAGACATGTAGCAGTGCTTACCTTATGATAGAAAGTATAGTAAATAAAGTGTATACCTTTGAAGTGCAAGTCACCATCACCGAGCTATTCAAGGAAGAATGGGTTGAGCCAAACATGTATTGAAGTTATGCACCATTCAAGCAGAGTGAACAAGACACAATTTTTCCAAGTGTCAACTGACTATACCAACATTTCTATAAGACTAAAATAGAGAACACATTTAAATAAACATATATATAAAGCTATTGTAATGATATATATCATTATGTTTACTTTCGCCTACATAACTACAAATGTATACCAACAAATGTAAAGAAACATAATAATGTATCTAAAACATAACTATATATATATATATATAGATCTATAGACATTTATATATATATATATACCAACATCTACATATGAGTTAAATGAGGAATTGAAGAACAAATTAAGAGTGGATTACACAATAACATCCTATAGAACATATAGGAATTGTTGTGCATTAAGAATAGAACTGAAATGACTTGATCTTGTGCACTTAGAGTAGATTGGGTGTAACAATCACATTGTATGGAACAAAAATGCATTGAAATCCATAAACAATATAAGTTCAACCCCATATATTGAGTTATAGGTTAGTGGGTGACATATTTACACTACATACAACTAATTGGCATTCCCAGGCATATAGAATATAAATGAAATCACATTTACTTGAGCACTTGCAATAGAGTGGGTGACACAATAACATCCTATAGAATAGATAGGAATTGGTACACATTAAGAATTGATCTGAAATCACTTGATCTTGTGCACTTAGAGAAGATTGAGTGTAACAATCACATTTTATACAAAAATATCTTACAAGTGCATGCCATGTATATATCATAGAAAAACTATTATGTTTGTTTTAATTTGTTCTTCATTTGTATGAGACATATACACATGTTGGTATAGTCGGTGAAGGAATATATACTTGCAGAAATAGTATAGTGAGACATGAACGAACAAATTGTTTAAACATTGTTGAAATTCAAGACAATGGTATAGCCAGGTAGTGAAGTAAAAAAAATTACCTGAAAGACAAAGGGAGCTTTTGAGAGTGCAGATCCGAACAATGAATCATGCAGAGCCGAACATGTATGGGTTCCCAATCAAACGAAGACTCTAGAACACAAATGAAAGGAATGATAATGAGCAGGATATGCGAGAATTTGGAGCATTGAATGAACCTTGTTCTTTGAATAACCTACCAATCAGGAAGAGTAAATGGGAAGGGATGCATAAGGAATTTTTTTGAGTGAAGATAACAAAGGGGTAACACACAATTAATGCTCTCAACTAGACATTCAGGGTGGCAAAGGAATGTATACATTACTCTGTTAGTTTTAATGTGTTGTTCATTTTAGCCATATACATATATAAATATATATGTGTATATATTTGTACATATATATTACATGAATACTATACAAGAACATCAACGAACATTGGTTGAACACTGAGAGAAAATAGATTGTGGTTAACTATCACACTAGTCAGACCCTTTATCTTATTTTGTAATAACAAACATATATAAAAAGCAAATTGTAGAGTGAATGTTTGTGCAATGAAGAACAAACTAATAGAAGTGCTTGGAAAAATATTGTCAAAATGAAAATCAATGACAATAACAAGATAACCTAAATGATTACCAACATTAACCTCATGATTGTTTTGGAAAAGGTCTAAACAATTGAAATACTTATTAGATAAACAATAATAGGATAACCTAAATGGAATGTAAAATTTTCATGATATTATTTGACAGTTATTCGGTCGACTTAATTAATATCACACATTAAGACAAATAGTAGAACCTACACAATATCCATTTATTTATGCAATGAAGAACAATATAATTGCAGAGTTCATGATTATGCAATGAAGAAAAAAATAATACAATCGCATGGCAAAATACCTTCAAAATAGAAACTAGTGAAACTATTTTCATATTTTGAAAAAATAAACAAATATAAAAAATAAATTGCAAAGTTAATGTTTGTGTAATGAAGAACACAATAATAGAAGTGCATGGCAGAAAACCCTCCAAATGAGAACCAGTGAGACCCCTTCTAGATTTCGTAGCAACAAAAAAATAAAGAAAATTGCATATTGAATGATTGTGTGATGAAGAACAAAATAATATAATAGCATGACAAAATATCTTTGAAATGAAACCATTTTCATATTTTGGAATAAAAAAAATATAAAACTGAGGCAGAAGGCAAGGTGGACTCCGAAGATGGCGATGGTGATTGGGCGTCTATGCGTGGGTTTTCCCTGGTGATTTCTTGCCTGCTTTTGTTTTGGGTTTTCCTAGCGGTGTTTGACTTGTGGATGGCTCCTTTTGGATGGATGAATGTGTTCTCTAATGGAGTGTTTCTTGTCCTCATGTGGATGGCTTCTTTTTGGCGGATGACTGCGTTCTCTGTTGAAGCGTTTCCTGTCTTCCTTTGGGTGATACCTCGGCTATGTTGGGTGGAGGCTTCAGCTTGGGTCTTAGTGAATGATGAGTGGATGAGGAAGGGTGAAGGAGGGACGAGGAGCGGCTATGGATGTTTCGATGGGTTCTTTGTAGATGAGGATGTTGTGGCTCTGGACCTGGTCGACCTTGGTTCTGTCTTGCGTCAGCCAGAGTTTTTTGCGGAAGACTTATTTGATGTGTTTTATGGTGTTGTGTTGGGAAGGGGTCGATCTTCTCATGGCTTACAAAAGCCCTGTCTCTCTTATGATATTCTTGGCTTTGGGCTCTCTTTTAGAGCTTTTGGGTACCCATTGTGGGGTCTCTGAGCTGTTGAGGAAAGCATTTTTGATGTTATCTTGGTGATGCCTGCTGGAAGAAGAGTTTCTTTGGTGTCTTGTGTTGGTCTGGTTCTTTTGGGGCTCTCTTTCAGAGTGTTTGGATACCCTTTGTGGTTGTCTTGGCTATCTTTCCCAAAGGGGGTTTTCGTTTGTTCTTGGCTTTGGGTTTTCTCTTGGAGGAGCTCTTTGTTTTTGGGCTTGACTTGGAAGTGTGGTGGTGCTTTGAGATGGTGGAGTGGTCTGCCTTCTTCTTCCTATTTCTTGGTTGTTGCTTCTCTCTTGGAACTCTTGCTTGCTCAGCCAAAGGATGGTTTGTCTGGCCAGTCTTTTGGAGCTTTGGCTTTCTTCCATTTCTTGTGCACTGTATCTTCTTTTGAGGTGAAGACAATTCCTATTGGTTAGGAGTCATTTTCTATTGAGTTGGAGGTGGGTGTGGTGGAAGTGGTTGGAAGTCCTCTTTTTTGGTTTCCTCTGGTGGTGTTCCTATTGAGGTGGAAGTTTCTCCTATCGAGGTGGAGCTCGAGGTTGCTAGAGAGATGTGCTTTTGATTTCTTGGGTTTTCACAACATCCTCTCCTATAGAGGGGAGCTCTTTCCTCTTGAGGTGGATTTGGAGTTGGTTTGTGGTAAGCTTAGGAGTTTCAAGGGGTGTTTCTCCCTTTGTGTGCTGGTGCTTTTGATTAGGGGTTTGGGTTTAATGGTGTTTGTTACCATTAAATTACCTTTTCTTTTGGTGGGCTTTGTTGTGCTGATTATGAGCAGATGGGTGGCTGCAACTTTGTTGCATTGGTGCCTAACTATTTTAAGTGGTTTACTATCAAAACTTGGTTGTTGTAGCTTTGTTGCAGTGTTGCTTGAATGTTTCAAGTGGTTATTCATGAGCGAATGAGTTGAGGGGTTTCTGGTCCCAAATAAAACCAAGTTGTATTTGGGCTTCGGGCCCATGTTTGTGTGTATTTTATAGCTTGTGTTGTCATGATTATTTGTTAGAGGCTGCTGTCAGGCTATTGTTGGTATGTGAGTTATCTTTTTAAGCAACATGTTGTTGATGGGCTGATTTATGCTTAGTGTTGTTTTCTTTAGTTTTAGTTGTCTTCTTTTGTAAAGGGTTCTGAGCCCCTTCAAAACCTATATTTTACCTCTAATAAAAAACAAACAAATATAAAAAATAAATTGCAGAGTTAATGTTTGTGCAATGAAGAACACACAAATATAAGTGCATGGCAAAAACCCCTCCAAATGAGAACCAATCAAAGCCTTTCCATATTTTGTGGTAACAGTCAAATATAAAAAACAAATTGCAAAGTGAATTATTGTGCAATGAATAACAAAATAATATAAGTGTAAGGCACAAAACCATTGAAATGAAAAGCACTAAAACTCTTTTCATATTTTGTAATAACAAACAAATATAAAAAGAAAATTGCAAAGTTAATGTTGTGCAATGAAGAACAAAAAAATATAAGTGCATGACAAAAAACCCTCCAAATGAGAAGCAGTCAAACCCTTTCCATATTTCATAATAACAATCAAATATAAAAAGCAAATTGTAGATTGAATTATTGTGCAATGAATAACAAAATAATATAAGTGCAAGGAAAAATATCGTCAAATGAGAACCAATGAAACCCCTTTCATATTTTCAAATAACAAACTAATATAGAAAAAAATTTGCGGACTGAATATTTGTGCAATGAAGAACAAAATAGTAGAAGTACATGGCACAAAACTGTCAAAATAAAAAGCACTAAAACCCTTTTCATATTTCGTACCAACAAATAAATATTCAAAGCACATCGTAGAGTGAATGTTTGTCCAATGAAGAACAAAATAGTAGAAGTGCATGGCACAAAACCGTTGACATGAAAACTAGTGAAACCCTTTTCATATTTCGTACTAATAAACAAATATTCTAAGCAAAATGTAGAGTGAATGTGTGCATTGAAGAACATAATAATAAAAGTGCATGGCATAAAATTATTGACATGAAAACTAGTGAAACCCTTATCATATATGGTAATACAAAACATATATACAAAGTAAATGCAGAGTTAAACTTTGTGCAATGATTAAAAAAATAATATAAGTGCATGGCAGAATATCATCGAAATGATAACTAGTGGAACCCTTTTCATATTTCGTAGTAGCAAGTAAATATTAAAACCAAATTGCAGAGTAAAACCTCGTGCATTGAAGAACAAAAGAGTACAAGTGCATGGAGGAGTATCATCAAAATAAAAATTAGTGAAACCCTTTTCATATTTCATAGTAGCAATCAACTATAAAGAGCAAATTGTACAGTGAAAGTTTGTGCAATGAAGAACAAAATAATATAAGTGCATGGCAGAATACTGTTGAAATGAAAGACAATGAAACATGCCTAGTGAGGTAAAAAACCTCACCTAAAAGGGAAAGGGAGCTTTTTAGAGTGTAGAGCCGAACAATGAATTGTGGAGAGTCAAACATCTATCGATGCCTAACCAAACGAAGACTCCAAAACAAACACAAACAAAAGGAATGACAATGAGCGAGATATGCGAGAATTTGGAGCATTGAATGAACCTTGATCTTCGAGTTACGTGCTAGTTAGGCCAAGTAAATGCGTAGGGACACATAAGGCGAGTTGTCGAGTGGAGCTAACAAAGGGGGCAACACACGACTAATGCTCTCAACTAGACATTCAAGGTGGCGAGGTGTTTAGGTGCCATGTGTCCATCCAACCCAATGCTTGATTTCCTTCATGTTGCCTCTGGAGGTGGACCTGCTCCACTGTCGAGTGAACCCCAAAATGGGCCTGTTAGGAACACTGTGGACCAATCAGTACATGACACGTGGCGAGGTGGCAAAAATTGAAAAAAACAAAATTTTAGGTGCATGCATGGTGGGGTGATGTGGTGGGCAATTTTTGTTGGTTGTTGGGTCCACGTGGACCTCCAAAGATATGGTGCACCACTATAGGCCCCTCTCCCCTATTTATTGTAAAAATGCTCATACACTTTTAATTCCTAACACTTGTTAGGAAATTGAGGTGCTTCCTTTAGTAACATTTTTTTTAATTGTCATTAAATGTTTAGAAAATATTATTTCACTAGAATTAACATCTCAATTTATTAAAAAACTCTATAATCTCAAAACATTTAAAATTCCATAATTTATTTACGAAGGATTTATAAATATATTATTATAATATTATTAAATTAAATAGTCATTTCAAGATTTGTTTTGTATGTTTTTTGTAAAGAGAATGACATGCAACTTAGATATATCTACTATATTAAATTAAAATTAATATATTTAATAATAAATAAACAAAACAAACTCATAAATGATATAAAATCTTTTAAAAACAATAAACAACAAATTTACTTAAAATTTAAATTGAACATCCTTTACACTTTTTAAAAATACAAATACTAATTTATTAACCTATAAATATTTTTAAAGGGTGTTTTATCCTAGAGGTGATCCTAACCTCCCATACAATGAAATGGTTGAACCATTCTTGAAGAGAGAGGAGGCATTGCCGAAGCAAAGTTGTAAGATCACCGAGGTGGAGAGTTTCCTTTCTAGAAAACAATCCAGACACGACTCAAAGCATGGAAGGTATAAATAACCCTAAGGTATTCAAAGATCTGTGATTGCATTCGACACAGAATAAAATTTACCCTCCTATTTGTACGATACCGTTCAGATAAAGCACTGGACTTGATCGGCCATCAAACGCCATCTCATGATGGCATCAAACAGGACTTTCATTAAACCCCATATCAAGACAGGCATGTATTCCTCCATTTTGCTGCTCAGGTTTTTTCACCGTAATAATCCTTATCAAAACTATCTGAATGCAAGTCCTTCGCCAGAACAATCTGATTTCCACAACCATATTACGAGCCTCTGTACAAACAACAATAATGTAAAAGTAGCCCTTATACAAGTCAAAAAAATGTTAAAAAGAGATTTTATTCCTGCATTCACAACCTGCAATCTAGTTCTTGCCGCCCTAACTCGTACTAAGGAATACAAAGCTGCATTAGAACTGTATGACCTCATGCTTAAGAAAGGGGTGACTCCCACAATCGTCACTTTCAATACAATCCTCAATTGTTATTTTGAATTTGGCCAAACAGATAAGGCTTCACAATTTTTTAGGAAAATACAAGAACTGGGTCATTTTCCTTCTGATGTTACTTTGGGCACGATGGTTAAGGGGCTTTGCAAAGCAGGGCAGGTTCGGGAAGCCATGGAGTTTTTCCACATAAACATTCTTTTAAAAGGCCTCAGTCCCAATGCAGTTACTTACAATACGTTGTTGGATGGGCTCTGCAAGCAGGGGGCTAACGAATTTAAATCTGCAATGGGGCTTTATGGTCACATGGTTAAGGCAGGAGTAGTTCCTACTTTTGTTACTTTCAATATCATTCTGAATTATTACTGTGAGTGTGGCCAGATTGAGTCTGCTTTTCAAATTTTGAGGCAAATGGATGAACTTGGTTGTGATCCTAGTGTTGTCACCTTTGGCACGATAATCAAGGGGCTCTGCAAGTTGGACAGAGTGCAGGATGCTATGAAGATTTTCCGCAGAATGTCGCGGAGAGGCCACAGGGCTGATGTTGTTCTTTACAATACATTGATGGACGGACTTTGTAAAGCAAAGAATGTGCGAATGGCAGCTAGTTTGTATGAAGAAATGCTGGAGGAAGGTATTATTGTTCGCCTCTTATAGTTTTAATTAGTATTGTATATACTAAATGACAGATATCCCTCACATTGCCTTTTCAGCTGTATTATGGATGGATAATGTGCTAATCTCTTTGATTTCTGAACATCTATCTCGAAACAGCTGTATTTTATTTACTTTTCCTTATCATGTTTTTGGCTCATGACATCTAGATATTGACAAATCAGATCACTAGATGTTTCGAAAACGAGAACATGTACAAATTATCTTATCTTTATTCAATGCGAATTTATATTTTATCCTAAATGATTATAACCTAACACAAAAGTCTGGTTTGTACCAGGTATTAATCCAGATATTTGGACATATACTACTCTGGTGGATGGGATGTGCAAGGATGGTCTGGTGAAAGAAGCTCAGATGCTTTTCAATGATATGGAGGAACGGGGTTTTAGTCCAAATGATATCACATACACTGCCCTTATTGATGGATATTGCAAGGAAGGTAATGTGCCAGCAGCAAGGAAACTTTTTGACAAGATTTTGGAAAAAGGCTCTGCTCCTGGATTAATAACGTACAGTGCTCTGATTGCTGGGATGTGCAATAAAGGTAATGTTGATGAGGCTCTGAGATGCTTCCTGGAGATGCAGGATAAAGGTATCAATCCTGATGATATTTTGTATGGCACTTTGATGAAGGGATTGCTGAAACATGGCAGAGAAACTGAAGCCATGAAACTCTTTAATGAGATGGCGGAACAAGGTCAAAGTATTAATGATATGGCTTCTTCATAATTACAAATCTTATTACCTTAATAAGAACCTTTCTTCAAGAGTGTGAGTGCCATTTGAGCCTAGCTGTCAGCTACCTTGCACAGGCAATGATTTTTTTCAAGTATGGTCCATCAAGATTGTTGGTGCTACGACCTTATCTTGGATGTCAGTAGTCAAATGGAGTACGTCAGGTCTTCTGCATGGAAGCACATCAACTTGTCTGGTATAGTACAGCCTGACAGACGTTTAGAGAAATTTGATAATTCTATGGGAACAGTGCATATAAAGGTCATTTCAGCATCCAATCAAGGTATCTTTCATGCCATTCTTGCAATATGTAAAAGTTTTCTCACTCTTAACATACATTTTTTATTATAAACTTCAAGTCTGCATGTTCTTTTCATTCTGTAAGAAGTTGTAATCAATGTTCAATCCCTCCTTTCCTGTGCTTTTCTCTGTTTCTGATTTGTTTTTGGATTGAAATACCTCCTAGATATGTCTTGGTTACATACCTCATTTGTGTCTGTACTGAACGACAACTCGAGTGATGTTGGAATGTAACTCATACTGTACAAATTCACCAGCACGAATCTGAGAACTTGATGCTGTTTTTGTTCAAATTTCTTATGGATAACACTAACAGCCTTTATGACTCAAATTGAGTAGTTTTAAGTGCTGAAATTAAGAGTATTTCACAAGCATTAATAAGAGTAAAGACTGAGAACACATCAGAAACAGAGCATACACAGAAATCTTGAAAAAATCCAAGGCAGATAAACAGTCTCGTGAAGAGTAAGGTAGAAGTCTACATAAGCCACAATTTTCTCTAAATATTTACAGATAACTTGCTCCAAAGGCTCTAGATACACTTTGCAACAACAGCAGTATCCCAACACCTGCAAACCAGCTCTGCAACTTGCTGAAACATGCACTGCTACCTGCACCCAACTCCCTTAAGTGTTATGTAATGCTCCAACTATTACATCAGTACATTAATGGATGACAGATAAAACCAACAATTTTTTTGCATTACAATTATGACATACACATGCTACAACTCACACTCACACAGAATGATGTTGCCAACATAGAACATCACAACTCAATAACAAGGTTAACCACCATGAACATAGAATAATGCTAGTGGAAGACTTTATATGACCACCATGGTTGACATCAACACGATGAAAGATGGAGGAGATAGTCTCCTCATAGTTGACAATAGAGTGCACCACTCACAACATTGTCACAATAGGGGGCAATAATGGAAAGGATGAAAGCCACCCTTCTCACAACCAAACCTACAACCAAGCATTGACATAACCCAAAATAATGAATTCACATCACTAAAACATTATCTCATCAAGTGTGATGACTGCCCCCTGTTTTTTTTGTTTCCCTTTGATTGGTGATTGTAAATGTTTTGCAGATGTTTGTTTGTTTGTTTTTATGTGCCATTCATGGTGTTGCATTCAAGATAGAAATAGCATAAAGCATGGAAAGAAAAATATAACAACTGACTTGAAAATAGATATAACTTCAGAAATACTTTTCATTGGACATCATATCAGAAGCTTCAGATTTAACATTCAAAATCAGTCTTTTTCAAATGTATAACAGACTCAGAGTTAATTGTTTCAGACCTGGAAATAAGTCTTTCAACAGCTGATAACTTCTCCAGGATTGCATATATCAACTCCAGCAAGAAAGCCCTTCAATACCCCTGCAAACTCGCCACCAACAGCTCCCCTGCAAACTCTTTTGGAGTGCAGATTATGACCTAAACATCAGCAGGTAAACCAACCAGCAACACCAAACTGGGCAAACCTCCTTAACTGGGCGATTTGGTCTATAAATAAGAACTTCACCAGAAAATACATGTAAATATATAGCATGGGGCTCCTTAATGAGGAGTCTTCAATAAGCCAATACCCAGAAAGCATTCACTAGCTAATAGGAAGGTATGAGCAAATAACTAGATTCTGCCCTGGGAATGCAAAGCTCAGAAAATCACTGAAATCAGCCTCAAAACCTCAAAAACCTCCTTAAATCTCAGTGCCATAATTAGACCCATCAAAAACAAGTTCATTCACACCAAACCCAAAAAGCAACTTCTCAAAAATACTAAAAAATCTTCATGTCTCCTGACTGAAACTGAAACTGAAACTGTGAAGCTCTGAAGTGACCTCTGAGTGGAATCACATCCAAAATAGCTAGGGTAGGTCTTTCACTACTGAAACCAGCTCCTGATTGAAGAGGGTTTTCGTCCTCAACATCAAACTGCAGACCCCTGGAGAAATTCCAGCAGCATCTTGTTATGCATCCAACTTCAACATATGCAAATGAGGCTCCAAATGAGATAATATAGGGTCAATGAGGAATTAGGGCAACTCAAATTTGAAAATAATCTCCCTCCAAAAATCTATGCCCCTTTTGCGTTTGCTTTTTATTAAAAAATTCATTTTAAACTCAACTTAAGCCTCACTTGGGTGTTCCCCTTATCCAACATACTAAAGTGATTTTGTTGCTTTAAAACAACCTTAAGTCCATCAACTAGGCACCAAGGTACAAGTTGATGTCCCCTCTGACCCTCAACTAAAGTTATAAAATAACTTCATGAAAGCATTTCAAGAGAGGAAACTGGATATTAGAATAATCAAACCTTAGCAAATCCGACACCCAAACAGGAAAGACACTGCTGAAAGTAGCCTGGCCAGGACTAGTTTCCATAAATAGACTTACTATTTTTAGTAACTACTAAAAAAAATAAATGCATTGAAAACTCAAACTAGTACGAAAACTGATTCGCAAAGCGACTTGCTATAAACAGTAAGTGCTGGAATTGGCCTTGCTAAAATTAGTAAGTCCAACCAAAAATGCCGAAAACCTCCACAGAAAGGACGAGAACCAAATTCCCTTACCAACTCCGTTTAGCTTATAGGAACTCTGAAATAGGCTAAAGGATAATTCCCTACTCTGAGGCTAGGAGGGGACATTACATCAAGTTAAGAGTGATTGGTCGCAAGGGAAATATGACCACTCACCTAGATCTCATGAGAGATTGACTAAACAAATACACCATGGAAACAACAAATGGTACAAGAGGGCATGGCAAAATATGAAACCAAGTTGATGAGAAGGGTAGATAGACCCAAAGGGTTGATTCCCTTATGGGAAGTTTTTTTGAAGAACCTCAACAACAACTCACTATTGTCAAATTGCCCCTATTACCGGTCAAAATTGCCCTTGGCTATTTGCAAATCGCCCTTGTTGCCACACAAGCGATTTGAAGTTGGAAACATGCTGGAAATGAGCAGTGTGGTCCTGACAAATCCAGACATGGTCAAAAGCTCTCCTAATGAACAACCAACTTAACCAACCCCAAAAACTAAGATTGAAATGACAGAGCAACCACCAAGATCAAAAAGATAATTTACCAAGACATGGTCAAGCCTAAGCAAGCAAAATGACCCAAATCATGTTTCCACACACAAGTATTAACCAATTAAGTTTGGGTTTAAACCAACAATACCATTGAATTTCATTCATCCATAGCATCATTTTTATCAATTAAAAACATTCAATTACACGCTTTTCAAAAATTGAAAAAAATGACATTCATTTTGCTCAAACGAAATTTTCTGCTTACATGATCATTTTCATTCATTTTCCATTATACAATAATTGTTACATATTCACACCCACATCCAATGAATACATTGATGGAGATTTTTCAAAATCATTTATAAGCCCAAAATTATCAATTTCACAATGGCAGCTTTTTCTAAGTGTACGACTTCCACAACAACACAAGTTCCAATTGCTCAAGTTACAATAAGCGTGAGATGAAATGAGATCCTTGCACAATCTCTAAGAAGCTCCAATGCACAAACCAATGGTGATCAATACCACCCAACCATGTGGGACCTTGAGGTCCACCACTAATACTAGGAGATGAACACCATGGTTATCACATATACATGACACATAAGATTGGCCACAAACACACAAGCAACATGGTTTTCTCAACACATGAAGAATCACAACTGATTCCAATAAGAATAATGATTTATCCACTTTAGCTCTTTAATATCCAATGGTGAATTTTGGAAACCTACTACACTTAGATCTCTTGTATCCAAGGTGACTATGAAGGTAGACCACACCTAGATCTTTAATAATCCAAGGTGGGTAAGAATAGTAGTGCACCTTAGTTCTCTATTATCCCAAAGGTGAGTAAGAAAATGCATTCCATCTGGATCTCAAATATCTGGCGTGAGCAAGAAAGTTCTCCAAGCCTTCTACTAATATCAATGTACACAACTAAGGAGACCACTTCTACAAGTTCTCAGCATAGGACAAATGGGGTTTTCACCCACAACACCAATTTCGCACCTACAACAATTCACTAATTCATCTCTAAAGCCACAAAATAAAATACTACAAATAGGTGTCAGAAATAATCTTTTCAAATTATTCAGGAACCATATGCATGTCAGGTCCACCATTGATGGATCTTGAAGCTTTTCACACACAAACGTGAAACTCAACAATTCAAAAATTGAATCATATCCTTTTGATCTAAATACCAAGGGGACCACACTTTCATCATCACATAAATTTTATAAGATTTTGGCAATGGTTCAAGGAACATTTTACATTTTTTTTCAAAATTAAAACCTCTAATCTAAGATCTGCACAACTCAAAGAAATCTAGTCTCAAGCGAAAAACCAATAGTGCCCTTTAGATTTATGTAGGTAGGGATTACACTTTTATCAACACATAATTTCTTTAGAAAATTTACAAGGGATTGGGTGCAATTTTACATTTTTTTCAAAATGAGAACCTGGAATCTAAATTTACACAACGAAATGAAATCTAATCCCATTCCAAAACCCCAACAAACCCATTTTCACAATGAAATCAAGAAAGTATTTAACAACATAATTTTTATATTAACTTAAATTTAAATCACTTTCTTACAAGTTTACAATTAAAAATACAAGGTAAATACCTTATTGCAATCCACAAACACAAAGGAGGTAAATCTGGCATGTCCCCTTTTAGAGATAGTGCCACTAAGAAGACCTCTAGCCTATATCCATTAACCATAGGCTAAAGGGAAAAACAAGAGAAATGTAATGCCCCCAAATTATTGATAAAGTGATTTAATTAATTTAAGTTGTCCAAAAATTAATATTTGTAAGAGAGGGGGACCAACCACGTTCAAAGCCCCAGGTCACGGAGAGCCAAGAGCAGAAGGCTGCCCTAACTTACCTCAGCTTAACGGGGTGTGAGGAAATGCGGGTCGAGAATGATGAGGACTATAAAGTCCCTAAATCACTTTGCAGACCCGAAACATAGAATGGGGCTATGTAATGTCCCCTTATTAGAGACATAAAATGCACAAGTTAGAGTTAAGAATTTGTATTTACTAACACTTAATTTTGCACATGTAATTTGCCTTGAGGGCCTACACACATCATGCATTACCAACAAATACACATGGTTCCTTAATCCAAATCAAATTAGACAATTCCAGATTGAACATTTCAAGAATAAGGTAAATGCATTATCATCTAGTGCATAAAACACATCATAATCTGATATGACTTATTACTCTTGATCGGAATAGATCTTCGCCTTTTTCCTCTTTCCTAACTTCATTGGCGGATGGAAGAATTACTGTGCCAAGGGCACGTGAACGGTCTCCAAGTGGACTCCCTCAAGGTTTCCTACCCATCTTGGGACCATCCATCAATTGACCGAATTACCAGCCTTTCCCTTCACAAACTTCCTATCCTTAGTGGGTATTAGCGAAAAGGGATTTTGGCCTGAAATCTATTCTTATAGTAAAAGTCATAATAGCTTATGAGGTACAATAATTGCTGTAAGCAACATTATTGTGACATTGATAAAGAATATCCATTTATCTCTAGATGTGGAATTTGTCAAGCACTTCCACTGTATAGATGAAGCTTAATATATTGATGTATATATCTATTGATTGCAAACGTGTCATTTAATCTCTCTATGCATTCTAGTCGGATGAGGGTACTTACCTCTGATCGACGCACTTTGTTCGACTTTCTCAAGAAGTATTTCCCTGTCTTCTTTCTTCCCACGATGATGATTTTCTACTATATAGTTACCTTTCCCTTTGTGGTACAATTACTTCTTAATTTATTTACTTCCACTTATTTTTAACCTTTTGATTGGCTTTCATCATAGATTGTGATCATTTATTCTCTAACAGAGATGACTTACCTATTATTTGGAATATAACATACTTACCATATTGGCCGTTGAATGGTCTGCAGATATTTCTCATTACTTATTTTCATACCACTCTTCATTCTTTCCACATGCTTTAAGGAGTCTTTGTTTCTAGCGGATCATAGAGTATAGTTCGTATCTATTGATTGCAAACGTGTCATTTAATCTCTCTATGCATTCCAGTCGGATGAGGGTACTTACCTCTGATCGATGCACTTTGTTTGACTTTCTCAAGAAGTATTTCCCTGTCTTCTTTCTTCCCACGATGATGATTTTCTACTATATAGTTACCTTTCCCCTTGTGGTACAATTACTTCTTAATTTATTTATTTCCACTTATTTTTAACCTTTTGATTGGCTTTCATCATAGATTGTGATCATTTATTCTCTAACGGAGATGACTTACCTATTATTTGGAATATAACATACTTACCATATTGGCCGTTGAATGGTCTGCAGATATTTCTCATTACTTATTTCCATACCACTCTTCATTCTTTCCACATGCTTTAAGGAGTCTCTGTTTCTAGCAGATCATAGAGTATAGTTCGAATGAATAAACTATTTGTGAGCAAATTCTAATCTCCAAGGAGTTTGTAGGCACTTAGCTAGATCTTTTGTTGTTTGGAATGGTGTCTAGACTGAGCACAACTAAGGCAGATTCCAGATCAGTTAAATCCATCACATTAGTACTCATTTGCTTTACAATTCAAATTAGTGATCTGCTTGAGCAAAGCAATTAAACAGAGCAATCTCATCTGATGAAGGGCAACACCATTCTAGCACCATTCTAGGGTGCTTAAATCCTGTGTGCATGCTTTCAGGTGTGGGTGATCAGGAGCAACAACATTTGAAAACCCTATACACCATCTTAGGATAGAGTTAGATAGCTGGAAAGAGAGGTCGCGGGTGAAGAGAATTCACCTCAACACAAGAGCCAAATACCTACATGTCAAGGAACGTCTCAAGAGATCATGATTTTAAGTGTCTTTGACACCAGCGACTTCTTTGGATAAAGCGCCACCCTAATTCCTATTCTATTATTAAGTCTTCCTTTTGTTATAATTCCTGTCCCTCATACTCCCTTAACTGAATCTGCTCGAACCATTTCCTTTATCCTTTGTTTATAATTGCATATATTATATCGGTATTCAGTGTAGCTACTTTTGCTAAAGACACAACAACCTTATAAACAATACAAGGCCAGATTGAACAGGGCCAGGATTAATTGAAGAGGATGGGTCTTGTATATGCCGTAAGCAATATTGGAATTCAGCGGCTTCATCACTATTAGCTTGGTCGATGATTCTTCTTCCTTCTGCTCGTTATCATCCGCCTATTTGTCTTCTACATACCTGCCACAGGGTTGTGACTCTTCCCTAATTGATGCTTTATTGAACCGATTGCTTTTGGAGTCTGCCTTAATCCACTTTATTAAAAGCTTTAGTATAGATATATGTTTTCCTTATATAATATTTATTATTATTATTTTTTATATATTTATAATATTGCCTCATAATAGTAAATTATTAATATTGATATTTATAATGCTCATAATTGTCCAATATTGACAATTTAATTATTTTACATATATTTAAATGTTAATAATTATACCTAATGATATTCTAGATTATCTTTATTATTTTATGTTTATATTTATATTTATTTTTTAATATTTATTATATCATAATAATATTTATGATGTTATTTATAATATTCATAATTGTAATATTGTTTTGGACAATTATGATTATGTAATATCAAATGGTTAACTATTTTAATTATGCTTCTAAATGTCATGATTTCAGGGACACGACAGGCTAGGCGAGCTAGTTTTCGGGTTTAACTCTATGCCTCAGGAAGCTCTCTGCTCGATGACAGAAGTGTGGTTCCAGGACAACAACGCGACACGCGGCGTCTCTTAGGTGTGTTGGCGTTTGTACAACTAGAGGACTAAAGAAGAAAGGTGAAATGCTAGAAAACGGACTAACAACCTAGCTAACTACTTCCAAAGGGCCAAAACAAGACTATGAAGTAGGCAAGATACGTAGGAATATGATAAAGTAAATAAACAAGAGTTAGGATGACAAGAATAACCTCACAAAGGTACTTGTTCGCTAGCTAACTCCAAGCCACACGTCCACCTACACACAATAAAGACGAAAATTGTTAGGTGGCTGTATGGGGGTCTATGTCACATCCCTCCCATCGAGACAATATGTTTGGTTATATATATATTTTTTGAATACAACGATCGTTGCAAGTAATTGCTTTCATGGGATTATGACATTGAGAATGCAATAGTTGTTTTATTGTAACTGTAATGATAACAAACTTTTATTTTGCCAGTAAATTTATTGTTCACGGGAAGTTGAATGAAATTACGAGATTAAATTTAATGCATATTATTAAGTCGTTGAGAACGATCTAATCCATAATCCTTGTCAGTGGATGCAGGATTGCCGATGCCGTGAGGGAAAGGGGAATATCATCAGGGAGAGGACATGGTTAACAATGGATCAATATTATTGTCTACCTCAAGCTGGTGTATGACAAATGTCTAAATCGTAACTTGGCCATAAGTAATTAAATTTAATTATTTATTAGGTTAGCCAGTTTAAAACAAATAAATCTATAATCACCTTTAAAGGAGATTGTAAATGGTTAATAAATAATAAATCGAATAATGGATATAATTAAATATTTTATCCTTTTGGAAATTAGCGAACCAAATTCTTGATGACTTTATATATTTTTGTAGGAGGATATTTAATATTAAATTAGTAATAAGAGATACAAGATATTAGCCATCGAATTGAATATAAATGTAAGTTTTAAGTTAAAAATTAAGGGAATAAATTCTGGTGTTGTCGGTGGTATTGAAGCGGACATATTCTTCCTCCATGCTTTGATTTGAAACGGCCAAGAAGGGGAAGTCAGGCAGTCGCGTGGCTCTTATAGTCTTGGCGGAAGATTTTAGAGGAGTTTTTGGGGGGTGTTAGTGGGAAGCTCTCTCGGGGGCATTCGTTTTCTGCTCTCACTCCATGAACGCTGGCGGAATTGGATAGCAATGTTTGTTAGTTTCTGTGATACGCCCACACTTCATTCTTCCGCCAGTTTCCATCTTTTGCTGTCGATCTTTCATAGAGCTTCATTGAGGGAAATAAGATGGGTTCCATTCTTTATCTTCAACGGCGGGGGGGGTGGCTTTTCATTCAATTTCTTCTATCGCATAATACCTTCTCCTGAAGGAACTTCGTTCTCAAGTCTGAAACAATCTTTTCCTTTCATTCGGAGGTAACCCAAGTTTCTCTGTGCTCCGTCTGTGCCCTAACTGTTGGCGAATTCTCAAGACAAAATAATAGAAGTTCAATCCGCCCCTATTCTTGATCTCGGCTGGGAGTATTGGCGTGTTTGGAAGTCAAGGTAGTTGCGAAAAGAGATAATCTCTCCAGTCTCGAACTCTCCACTCATAGACAGGCGAGTAACAAATATCTCACCAAATGAATGATATCAATATTTAATTCTCAGTCGAATTGTCAGGCAAGTATTGTGATCCAGTTTCTGATACCCTTCATGGTGGAGCTACTTTCATTTTAGTGTTGGCTCTGTTATATTCTGAAACCCGAACCAGGGTTCTATTGCTTCCTTTACTTATAAATGTTCTTAGTCTTTCGAGTGGAGTGATTTCTCACATCTTTTCTTAATATCTTTAGCTTATGCAATTTTCATAGATTTCTAATCTGAGCAAACCATGTCATTACTGTTGACTGCGAAAGAGTTAGATCTGAACTGGAACAACTAGCACAGAGAAAAGTTAAAGTATTCATACTTGTCGAAAGAAGATTTATGCTTATGTATTCTTGTGGGAGATTCTGGCCGAACCCTTCTAGCCTCCTCATCTCTGTTTTCGATTTATCTGAGATAGATTCTATATTCTTTCTTCTTAACATTGAACTTGGTCATTAGTAGAATTTTCAACAAGATCGTTCCTGTCAGAATTATAAGGCTATACGCTGATTTAAATCTGTATCTGGATTCTGTTGAATCATTTGGTAATTTTTCTAAAGATCTAAATAGGCATAGCTAAGCCAAATTCCTTTTCCCTGAATTAGAAGCTGAACATGTCCTTACCTTTGTTCAATTGAGACTGCTTGGGAATAATTATAATGTGAGACTTGAAATTACCATTGTTGTATCAATCACTCTTTTCTCTTGCATAAACTTTAGGGTTTAGACATAACCCTGAACTGGAGGGAAAATTAATCAGACCTGTCAATGTGAATTAGACCTTGTACTGTGAATAATTTGAGCAGAAAATAGTCAAGGTGATCTTCCGTGTTATGAGAAAGATCATGCTTAAGCTCTGAGCAAGATGAATTGTGGAAATATGAATTAATATAAATGGAGGAATAAGACTCCTTAAATCTCTCCTCATTAGCTTGAGAGTAGCCGTGTATTATTACTTAGAAGGGTTAAGTTAAAGAGTTGAGTATATCTTTGTGTATGAACAAGAAGGAATCAACTTACCTTTAAATATGATGAAAGGCTTTTGGGGACCATGTTAGAATAATATAAATCTTGAAACAGGATATAATTTCAAACCAAGTTCTGGTAATATTAATCCTATGGTTAAGATATAACCTCGAACTAAAAGGAATTGATAAACAAACTTGCTAATGTAAAATTAGACTTTCATCTAAGTATTATCATACCGAGCAAGGATGCGTGCTGACGGCACAGTGATGCCACAAATAATTAATTAAAAATCCTTGGCCAAGGTAGATGCCCGTTTGGCAATGTCAGCTTCCATGGCCAGATATACCCTGATCAGGATGATTCTTCTGATAGGAGGTACCTATAGAGGGAGGATCGATCAGTGGTATAGGTTCGTGGACATCAGGCTCAGAGGCATGATGATAAATCGATCCATGTTGATTACCCTCGTGAAGGGCGGGTTCTTCAGTTGAAGAAACTCGGGAGACCAGTAGGTCTTGGTAGGGCGGTAAAGCCCCTGATGATAATTCTCTTCCCCTCGATAAAGATTTTCAAGTATGACAGTATGAAGATGATGTCAAATGGATTTCTTCCCCTCTCGTAAATCCAGGTACATGTAATGCCTCCTTCTTTAGCTTACTTTCATTTATGCAATGAATGATATTCTTATCTGTTGAATGTACGTTGTAAGAATTTGCAGTTAATTAGTTCGACAGTTACTTGTATCATTCAGCTGAAATGAAGATTTTGAAATTAGTTAAGGAATAATGAGAAGTTATTTCCTTTCCTTAGTTCATATAATGGCTAAATGGGAACCCTAGTTTGACAGTTATTTAGTTTTAATCTTTTGTGATACGGTTGATGGAAAACAGTTGGATGTTACCTTTCAGCTGAAACTGAAACTTAGAAGTTAGTTGAAAATTTAAAATGAATAGTTGAAGTGATTTGGAAACCCTAGAATGAAAACAAGTTAGTTGTCCTTCGGCTGAAACTGATAGATGGTTGAATTTTTAAAATTGTAGACTGGAAGGGTTGTTACAGTCTACCTTAGTCAAACCCCCGTTTTGGTGTTTCCACCTCCACGAACAGCCAAGTTTGCAACGATAGAGAAATAGTACAATAAAGAAAGCAATGAAGTAAAAAACACTAAAACACTACAAACAATAATGTGCTACTCAACCAAATAGTAGAGGAGAGGAGTAGAAAGCTTACCACCTCCACCAAGAGCACTCAAGGCTAATGGGGGAGAAAATGAGAGGACTCAAGCCCCTGCTACAATGGTGTTGTTCCACACTTGCTCTATTGAGTTGATGGAGTGATGCTGTTGCTGCTATGGAGTGCAAGAGTGCTGCTAGAATGCTTGAAGAGTGGTGCTAAAGGATGAAGTTGAATGCTAGAAGGATGCAAAAGAAGTTGTGAAGAAGTTGAAATGCATGTAGAAGGAGGGAATTTGAAGGAAGGATGAAAAAAAGGCCATATTTGGGTCGATTAGTCGAAGGGGGCGTTACAAGTCGACTCCCAATGGGAAGTGTAACACCTTTGTAGGCTCTAGATGCAAGAATCTGCCAGGGATGTAAGCGCACCACACGGACGTCTGCGCACTGCGCGGGCGTCCCTAATAGTTATTCCTCTGCCGACACACAAAACAACCGCCAAGTGGAATGAAGGTAGTGGGCTTATGTGGAATTTAGCCTTCGAATTTGGTTTTCTAAAGTGAAGAAGGGAAAAAGGGGAATTTGCATAAGGGGTGCAAATTCGCTCCTATACATTTTGCCCCCACTTTAGCGAGCACAAATACTGATGAGTGTTTCGGTAAAGTAGATCAAAGAAGTAGTAGAGTTAGAAATGTATACTTGAACCGTCGAGGGAGTAGACCATGATCTGGCAAACTCAAGAGCGCAGGACAAGAAAAGGATTTCATAACCCTGCAGAACTATGAAGTTGAAGAATGAAAGCGTCTTATAGGCCCGCAGACTTGTAAGGAGGCAACCCCCAAGATCTCTCACATGAAGGAAGCCCTGTGAAGTAAGCGCCTTACAGGCCCGCAGACCTGGAAGGAAGGTGTCCCCCAAGAACTATCACATGGAGGATACCCAGAAAAACGCCTTATAGACTCGCAGACCTGCAAGGAAGTGTCCCCCAAGATCTCTCACATGGAGGAAGCCAGGAAAGCGCCCTACAGACTCGCAAGCCTATAGGGAAGGTATCCTTCAAGATTTCTCGCATGAAGGAAATCCAAGAAAGCATCCTACAGACCTGCAAACCTATAAGGAAGGTATCCCCCAAGATCTTTCGCATGGAGGAAACCCAAAGAAAGCGCCCTATAGACCCGCAGACCTATAGGGGAGCCGCCTCCAAGATCTCTCGCATGGAGGAAGCTCAAAGGAAGTGCCCTATAGGCTCGCAGACCTACAGGGAGGTATCGCCCAAGATCTCTCACATGGAGGAAACCAAAGGAAACGGATTTTGTAGAGTCAAAAAGCGGCCACGTAGGCAAGTAAGCGGACAATTGCACAGACCGTTGACAAATTATAAGACTTTCAAAGGGGTCCCTCGGGAACCCTTGTGTGAAGAAGGGGTCCACTCAAGGGATGCGTTGTTCGAAAGTGCGAAGAGGAGAAGATGCCTCTTTTCTCGAATCAATTCATTGTCAAGGGATCCTTTTGAAAGATGTCCACTTCATCAAGGAATTCAAAAGGAAGAATATGCCCCCACGTGAGGGGAAGATCAAAGCTGTTCCCACTTCGGAGGAAGGTTCTCAAGTTCTTTCTTTACGAACCTGTGATGAAGGAAACACGTTCCATTAGGGTTTCAAGTTGAGAATGCGATTCTTGAAAAGAAGATTGTGAAGTTTCTCAAGAAAAGATTCGTTGGCAACAAATGCATTTTTTAAAAATCAAGATGTTGAAGAAAAAACGTTGTCGCACATAAGAGGGACAACTCAAGCAAAGAAGAGAGAAAGATAAAGGAAAAACAAAAAAAGGAAAGGAAACACGAATAGAGGGCACAGGGGTAGCCTGATATTTCGGGGTCAGAGCTGCTTATAAATATATGTATATGTATAGTAATAGTATATAAAATGAACTGTCATCAACTCCCTACTATATTAGACCATATGAAGAATGCACGAGAAGACAAAGTAAAAATAAAAAATTGGGTCAACATGGAAGGGAAGCCTAAATTCCCCCAACGCTTTGCATCGTCCCCAATTAGCAAAAAACAAGTCACAAACCTGGAAGAATCATGATACAATTAGAAGAAGGTTACAACACAAAAAATGCCTGTATCCAAGCACCAACAGGGGTGATGAGGGTCATCTAGGCACACATAGCACACATAGCACACACACATCTAATCTACAGATAAAGAAGAGACCTTCTAACACTGATCAACCAAGAGGTCGTTCGTGTTAGTTTTTATGATCAGATTAGAGCATAGATAATTAATTCAAAAATTCAACACAAAACATAGTAGATACCTTGGGAAAACCCTCTACTTGAGGGAGAAAAACCCAAGAACAATATATCACTTATATATTGAATCTCAACAACAATTATCTCCTTACAAGAGGCCGATATCAAGACTTGAATATAAGCACCAAAGTATGATGCAACACAGAAACACAATAATGCGATTCACTAATGATATCTCAACCTTCTACTATGTCGATCTACTCTTGAAGATGAACTCGATCTGCCTTGTGGATGAACTCGCACTAAGAATGGAATGGATGATGTATATCGAGTGAACAAAACTAAATGATGAACAATGGAGTCCCATCGAGCATATATACACAATGAATGGAAGAGTCATGACTTTCCAAGACAAGTCGACCTTCATCAAGAATCGTACCTCCTTCATGAAATCGCACCACTTCAAGGTCAGCCTTGATAACAAATGTATCTCTTTATTATTTGTGCCTCTTCACTAATCATGATGTCGACCTTAACAAACAAATTGCAACCCAACAATAAATCGTGCCTCTTCAATAAATCGATGTCTCAATAAATTAAATAGCCCTAGGCTATGATTTAATTTATCATCATGAAGCAAAGATCGCTGGAAGAATATGATCAACGCTGCCATTAACATCAACACTCCCTCTCAGCTAGGGAGAATACTTCCAGTTGTACAAGACATATCACCTCATCGTGATGTCTACCACAATGGCTACACCCATATGTGGGAAAGAAAGATATCACCTCATCGTGATATCAACCATCATGGCTACACCCATGTATGGTATGTACAAGTGTTCATCACTTAACGTGATGTTGTCACCTCATTGTAACATTCACCATGGCTCTCCCAGAGGGTGGAAACAAGGGCTTTCACCTCAAATCTCAAAAGAGAAATGCATTAACAAGGGCTTGCACCTCAAATCTCTCTCAAAAGAGAAATGCATTAAAGAGGATCACTGATATTGAGACTCCTTCTCAGCTAAGGCTTGATTCTACACCATACCAAGCTTGTCTCGAAAGTACACAAACTTTATCCTGGAGAGAGGCTTGGTGAGAATGGTTGTTAGTCTGCTCATCAGTGCTGATATACCTCAATTGAATAGCTTTCCTCAATACCATATCTTTGATATAATGGTATTTGATCTCTACATGCTTGGTTCTGTCATGAAATATAGGGTTGACAGAAAGCTTCACATAGCTTTGGTTATCACAATGAATGATAGTAGGCTCCATTGATTGCCCAAACAATCCTGCAAGGAGCTTCTGAAGCCACACTGCTTCCTGAGCTGCCACACAAGTTGCAATATACTTTGCCTCTGTTGTACTCAATGCTACAGATGATTGCTTCCTGCTGCACCAGGATATCATCGCAGATCCCAAACTGAAGCAACATCCAGAGGTGCTCTTCTGATCAGTGACACACCCTACCCAATCAGAATCAGTATAACCATGCAACTTCAAATCCACACCTGAAGAATATCTCAACCCATATCCAACTGTGCCATGCAAGTATCTTAGGATATGTTTTGCTGCAACAAGATGTATCTGCCTTGGTGCACACATGAACTGACTGAGTGCACTCACTGCATAGTAGATATTTGGTCTAGTGTTGACTAGATACATCAAAGATCCAATCAATTGCCTGTACATCGTGGGATCCACCAGATTTGAACTAACTGCAGCCTCCTTCAACTTATGTAAGTTGGTCTCCATAGGCGTAGACATGGATTTGCAATCCATCATACCAAACCTCTTCAAAATATCAATGATATACTTCCCTTGACTTAGAATCATCTCATCTGGCTTCTGCCAAACTTCTAAGCCAAGGAAGAAATGCATGAGCCCAAGATCCTTCATTTGAAATTCAGAAGCCAACTCCTTGCATTTGATAATGAGGTGTTCTTCTCCAGTAAGAATCAAATCATCAACATACAAAACCAAATTCAATGCTTCACCATCAATTACCTTGAAATACAGATTTGAGTTAGCATCGTTCTTGGAGAAGCCCAAGCTTAATAGGTAACGATCAATCCTTTCGTACCATGCACAAGGAGCCTGCTTAAGACCATACAAGGCCTTCTTCAGCTTGCAAACATGAGACTCCTTCCCATGTACCTTGAATCCATCAGGTTGCTCAATATAAACTTCTTCCTCGATTACACCATTGAAAAAAGCTATCTTCACATCCATCTGATGAATCTTCCATCCTCTAGATGCAACAATGGCAATGATGATTTTGACAGAAGTATAGCGAGCAACAGGAGCAAATATTTCTTCATAGTCAACTCCCTCTTTTTGTGAAAACCCTCTAGCCACGAATCTTGCCTTGTACTTCTCAATGCTCTCATCAGCTGCATGCTTGATTTTAAAGAGCCATTTTGAAGATACTACAGATTTCCATTCAGGTCTAGGGACGATGTCCCAAACATCATTCTTGAGAATTGACTGATACTCCTTTGACATAGCATCTATCCAAACCTGTTGACTAGAGGCTTCCTCAACACTGGAAGGCTTAGACTCAATAATCTAACTCATCAAAGCAACATAATTGGAGAACTTGTGAGGTCTCTTACTTTCTCTAAAGGTTCCTCTCGGTGCTGCAAACCTTTCTGCCTCCTGCATCGTTTGCCTAGCCAAAGAGGTCTTTTTCTCCCAATCACAATATTGGTAGGCCCATCAGTAGGTTCCAAGGGCTCAACTGGATCATCATCTTCTTTTGGTTTTGGAGTCTCCCTCTGAATCTCAGGAGCATGGTCAACTTCCATATCCTGAGGAGACTCTTCATTATCAATCTCCATATGAGTACCCTTGGATCTTCTAAATGCAATATCTTCCTCAAATGTGACATCTCTACTGATCTCGATCAACTTTTGGCCTGGAATGTAGATTCTGTAGGCTTTTGATGTTTCACTGTAACCTACAAATATCCCCTTCTTGCCAGAAGGCTCCAACTTTGTTCTCTTTTCCTTCGGTACATGAACATACACTGGACATCCAAAGATCCTCAAATGACTCACTTCTGGCTTCTTCCCAGTAAAGGCTTCTTCAAGAGTCATGTTCTCCAGGATTCGGTGAGGACTTCTATTCTGAACATAGATTGCTGTCCTAGATGCTTTTGCCCAAAGGAAGGTCTGCAGATCTTGGTCATGAATCATGGCTTTGGCTGCTTCCATGATTGACTTGTTCTTCCTCTCTGCAACACTGTTCTGTTGAGGATTATAAGGGACACAAAACTCCCTCTTAATCCCAGCTTCAATGCAAAAGTTTCTAAAACTACCAGAAGTGTACTCTCCTCCATTGTCGGATCTCAGGACTTTGATCTTCTTCCTGGATAGGTTCTCTACCTGAGCTTTGAATTCCTTGAACCTTTCTAATACCTCCTCAAATTCTCTAGATTTCAAGAAATAAATCCAAGTCTTTCTAGAGTAGTCATCAATAAAAAAAATATAATACAAGAAACCACTCGAAGAAGCAATAGGCATTGGACCACATAGAATCAGAATGAATGAGATCTAGAATACATTTGGATCTACTTTCTCTACTATGAAATGGACCTTTTGTATTCTTACCCAAAGTGCAGCCTCTGCAAGTACCTTCGTGCTCCTGGTTGAACTTTGGAAGGCTCGTGACCATCTTCTCCATGATAGGTAGAGCTCAGAAGTGAAGGTGAGCCAATCTTCGATGCCAAAGATCACACAAGCTTGAAGAATCATGTACTAGTGCCTAAAGTGGACGAGTGCATAGGCTATAGAGGCTCTCATGTCGAACTCCGATCACCCGAGCAGTCTTGAAGTTGGAATTCTTCGTTCACACAAGAACTTTGCCTTTAGAGAATGCAACTTGGTAACCCTTGTCTTCCAAGGCTGAAATGGAAACAAGGTTTCGCTTGATGCCTGGAACATATAGAACATCACACAATTGTAGGGAAATGCCATAATCCAAGTGGAGAGTGGAGGTCCCAATTCCTTTCATCGAGTAACTCGCATCATCTCCAATAATAACTTGTTCACTAGAGTCTCTCTCCACCAAATTTGTTAAATGCTCCCTAAATTCGGTGATGTGGCGAGAGGCACCACTATTAATCAGCCAAGTGTTGGTGTTGGTAGGCACATTGCTTGACAATGCCGAATAGAATAAGTATTCACAAGAATCCTTCTGCGGAGAGACTTCATCAACATCTGCAATGGTAGCTTGTTGCTTAGGCCTGGTTGGACAATCCTTAGCAAAGTGACCATACTTGTCACATCTAAAGCATTGGAATTTGGAGAGGTCCCTCTTCTTCTTGAATGCGGGAGCACCATCTGCTCCTTTGTCTCTATTTCTCTTGAAGTATCCTTTCTTTCCATCTTTCCCTTTCTTCTTTGATAATTGAGAGGCGAGAACATGAATGTCCTCATTAGTAGAGCTTTGACCAATTCCTCTTGCAACCAACCTAGACTCCTCTTGAATGCAATTCGCCCTCAATCGATCAAACTTAGGAAGTTTCGATCTTGCACTGATTCCTTGAATGTAGGACTCCCAAGAAGAAGGAAGACCATTAAGAGCAAGTATGGTCAAGTCCTTGTCATCAATCATATGACCAATTGGAGAGAGCTGATCTCTCAACTCCGAAATCTTCATGAAGTAAGCAATAACCGTTTCTCCTTTCGCCATCTTCACATGATGGAGTTGTTGCTTCAGTGCAAGTGCCCGGCTTGTGTTGTTGATTTTGTACATCTCCTCCAAGGTTTTGAACATTTCTCTTGACGTCTTCAACTTGGAGACAATCAAAACAATATGATCCTTCATGGAATCAACTAACATCTTCGCCTTGATATCTTTCTTCCTCCATTGAATCTTCTCTTCCTCATTCGTAGGTTTGGGAACTTTGCTCTCCACAAACTCAGCCAATTGATTTTCCTCCAAGGTGAGCATAATTCTGAATCTCCATGAAGTGAAATTTGATGCTCCCTCGAGTCTATCCTCAATCTTAAGACCGTTCACGATCTTGACGAAGAGATAGAGATAGACAACAATGAGAAAGAGAATAAAGAGTATCGCTGTAATAAAATCTGATCAAGATCTTCTTCAAACCCGCTTTGATACCATGTTAGTTTTTATGATCAGATTAGAGCACAGATAATCAATTAAAAAATTCAACACAAAACACAGTAGATACCCTGGGAATACCCTCCACTTGAGGGAGAAAAACCCAGCAACAATATATCACTTATATATTGAATCTCAACAACAATTATCTCCTTACAAGAGGCCAATATGAAGGCCTGAATATAAGCACCAAAGTATGATGCAACATAGAAACACAATAATGTGATTCGCTAATGATATCTCAACCTTCTACTATGTTGATCTGCTCTTGAAGATGAATTCAATCTGCCTTGTAGATGAACTCGCACTAAGAATGGAGTGGATGATGTATATCGAATGGACAAAACTGAATGATGAACAATGGAGTCCCATCGAGCATATATACACAATGAATGGAAGAGTCATGACTTTCCAAGATAAGTCGGCCTTCATCAAGAATCGTGTCTCCTACATGAAATCGCGCCACTTCAAGGTCGGCCTTGATAACAAATGTATCTCTTTATTATTTGTGCCTCTTCACTAATCATGATGTCGGCCTTAACAAACAAATTGCAACCCAACAATAAATCGTGCCTCTTTAATAAATCGATGTCTCAATAAATTAAATAGCCCTAGGCTATGATTTAATTTATCATCATGAAGCAAAGGAGATCGCTGGAAGAATATGACCGACGCTGCCATTAACATCAACAGTTTACTTGCCACTCTAGATCATCGTAGGGGGAAGGAGGGCGAGCTTGCAGTGCTGGGATGTTAAGAGGAGGAGCATCTGGCCCTCCCGCAACAAGGGCTAAGGAAGAGGGCCCCGTAAGGTCCTCTCCATCGAGCTCTTGTGGAGCTAAGGTCAGCGATTTCGCGAAGATCACTGACAAGGCCAGAACCTCGTCCAAAGAGTTGAACATGCATTTCATAGGAGTGCCATGTTTTACCTCAATGGACGGGGAAGGTTGCACCCGAGGTTCACCGAATGATTCGGGAGCGGTGTCAAGCTTAGGGGAAGCTGGGATTGGTTTTGTCACTAGGATAGAACAAGTCAGCGTGGGGCCACCTTTGGAGAAGGTGGGCTCTTCTTACGTCCTCTGTTGCTAGAAGGACCACTCTCCACCTTTTGCTTTGTCGAAGGAGGGGAACTCCCCACAGCCGAGGCAAGAGGTGCGGAGGAAGAGGAGGAAAGAACTGCAGTAGATACGACTGAGGTGTTCGTCATATCCATGGGCTTTGGGAAGGCGAGACATTCGGAACAGACATCGACAGTGGCGGCTCCACTGAAGGAGCGATGAACACCTACACCTTTCTAGGGTCAGGCACATTCGTACTCGCAGCGGAAGCCATAAGCGATATAGAGCAGGTATGAACAGAAGCAAAGGGGAGGAGAGAGGAGGATGCTGCAGAAGGCCCTGATACAGGGGCAGTCGTCTCCTCTTCCTTCCTCTGCAAGGTGGCCTGCTCAGCCATGAGAGCCTTTTGCTGGCGCTTATGCTCATGCGCAAGGCAGTTTTTGCGACTCTTTGAACCGGAGGCCAGAGGTTGCGAAGGAACAAAAGGCTGCTTAGCCATGGGAGTGTTCACTATAGCTGTTTCCGGTGGAGGAACAAACTCCTGAATGGGAGCAGGAGGAGTGGGTTGAGAAACAGCGGGGGTAGTCAGCTCAAGTGTCTCGGCAGTGGGCCTCTTCCCATTCACTACTTAATGAGTAGGAGCGGTAGGAGGTCGAGACAAAGAGGACTCTCCACGGGGACCTTTTCCTCTACCATACAGGTAGTACCAAGGTCCAGGCGGTTTAGTAGGAAGGTCCGATATCCTGATCTTGGGTCTATGCCAAGGAGGGATCATCAGACTCAACGGGTAGAAGCCATGTTTGCTCATCCAATACTCCTCCCAAGAGAGGGGAGCAGATGAGTCATCTTGAGGAGAGGTCACCTTCTGTAATGACCCTTAATTTGATATTGAACCTATCCATAGATAATTCAAGGAAGAAGAGAAACAAATTGAGTTATATTTATCTCAACATAAGACCAAATGCATTAACTTTGTCTAAACAACAATTGCTTGGGTGATTTCATCTAATCACTATAAATTATTCAATAATACTTTGCTGAAGTTAGTGTCGTTTGTTTTCCCAATCATAAGTATGGTTGGTTAGGATGGCTGCATTGGGATGCCCATAGAAGTGTTCCTTCCAAGCCCAAGAGCGGGTCGGCGAGCCCTCTTGGCCCAACAATGGCAGACCGTAGTCATCCATGTGGGTGGGCTACTTGGAAGGGCCTCTAGTACTTGCTATCCCTTCTGCACCTCCTATTCCCCCCTCTACTTATGATTGACAAAAACAAAGACTTATAGATGTAGACAAGAAAATCCTAGGACTTCAAGTTAGTACTAAGATTGTAACATATCAGAGATACATCTTAATCGAATGCCCAATGGAAATACACACACACATATATATATCCATGCTTTAATCGAATGCATATAATTTTTGCTTGTATCAATGCTGCAACATAATATTTGGACTTAGAGTTTACATAACTTACCTTAGAGCTGTGGCGGTAATCTGATTTACAGTCCACATGCCTTTTTTTCCAGATTGATGGCCCTTTCTTGCTGTAAGGAAGAGCTATTTAATTGTGTCTTAGCAACCGATGGGTGCACCTCGTGGGAAAGTTGCTTCTCTCAAGTGCATCCTTGCTGATAGTCGCATCCCTTGTGCCATCGTGGCTTTCTCTAGGCGCCGATACATCCTTCACTTAATTAGTGATTTAAATGTTATACAATTTATTTCTATATGCGTTGGCTTTAAGACTTAGATATATTTATTTTTGTATATATATAAGTAGTTATGTATTATATACATCTGCAAGTATATTATATTACTTTATTTATTATAAAGATAAACATTATTAAAGATAAATGTAGTTTACTCATAATTATTTACACATGGTTGTAACCGTCTAGATGACATTTAAAACATGGTAATCATTTAGATAATATTGAAAGCATAGTGATGAGAGATTATTATTTCAAATTATGATCACATGATGTGGGTCATGACACCTTCTCCTTCCCTTTTCGAGAAGGGGAGGCAGCCGGTTGTTGTGCTACAGGAAGAGCCAATTTTGGCTGTCCCTTGCACCCGGTCTTGTACTTTATGTAGTTCTTGTAAAGTAGGTTTGTTCTTGGAGGAAGTGGACCAACCGGGGTGGGCCAAAAATGGTCTAGTGGATATCCCCCACGGGACACCAAAGGCTGGTACCCAGTGTCATGCACTACGTGCACAACACCTTCATGGGAGAACTGCAGACATTTGTGGATAACAGAGGCAATTCCATTCATAGAAGCTAGCTAAGGTATGCCTAGCTTCATCCTGAACAAATCTAACTCTGGGATGATGTCAAAACCTATGTCAACAACCCTAGGTCCAACTAGGACAGACAAAGTTATCGATCCATAGGGCTTCAGAGAGAGACCATCGTGTGTATGGATGGTAGATTTCGTTTCTTCCTATTTCTCTCTATGTAACGAGTTAAGCCACAATGTCTCTTTTGTGATAACATTCACTCGACTCGTGGGGTTTACTAGGACCCCTGTCACAATGTTACCATTGAGGCAAGCGGGAATATAAAGAGGAGAGGGCCATTTATTTAAGGGTAAGTCCTGCGACGTAAATGTTATATTCGGCGAACTGGTTGCAGGCTGTGCAGTAGAAGTAACCGTGACCATATTAACATAGGCCTCGGGCTAAGTGATAGAATCAGTGGGATCGACAATCATGTTAGCAGAATGCGACGGAAACGGATCCGTGTATATTTGCATTTTACTGTTTGCTTTTGCCACCGATTTGTTTGCATTTTGTTTGTTACCATTGAGACGAATAGTACCGTCTTTGATCCGGTCCTGTATCTCATGACACAAGTGCATACAATGTTTGGTATCATGTCCGTTAACTCGATGGTACTGACAGTAGGTACTTCCATCATACTAACTAGGGTATGGTTCCTTAAGGGGTTTAGGGCTTGGCAGGGTTACAATCTTATCCTTCAACAACTTTTGCTAGATGGAGGAATAAGATTCCGATAACTTTGTGAATTTTCAGTTGCGTCTGAGGCTGTTGTCATCTGTAGCGGCTACTACATTTGCAACAACTTTTCCTTTTCCAAAGATCGACATAATAGATTTTCCTTTACAACAGGAGCGCGAGGAGGACCCCCTGAATTGAACCACCGTCTACTGATACTCTTGTAAGGCTGCACACAAATGTGCGAAAGAAGGGTATTTCACAAGGGCAAACTTCTCTTGCCAAGGCCTTTGTAAGTTCCCTATGAATACCTTTTGCACGTCAGAATCAGGTAGCGGATATGATATTTGTGAGAAGAGCGCTTGATATCGTACTATAAAATCAATAATCTTTTCATTATCTCTTTGTTTGCATCGGACAAGATCCGAAAATGTCATCTTCAGCTCAATGTTAGCTTGAAATTGTCGTAAAAATTGGTTTACAAGTTGGTCAAATGAGAAAATAGAATTATCAGGCAAGGAATAGTACCACTCGAGTGCTGTATCCTTGAGAGATCGGGAAAATAGTTTGGCCATCAATGCATCGTGATGGAAGAAATCTGTGCACAAGGCGTTTAAAGCGGACACGTGTCTGTGGATCCCCTTTGCCACCGTATTTCTCAAATTTAGGAATTCCATTCCTTGAGGGAAGGGAGTGTTTAGGATTGCAATCAACAACGGGCTATGCTGAAAGAAAGGTTGGAAAATAGGCTGGGCAAAAGCTTGGGAGAGACTTGCTAACTAGCTTTGCATCTTACCCATATTCTGAAGAAGAGTATTCAGAATAGGGTCATTAGAAGATAGAGGGCCAGAGGAACCTCCTCCAGAACCGCCACCAGAGCCACCATCAGAACCACCACCAGAGTCACCACCACCAGTAGGGCCTTCGTCGGAGCCACCTCCGCTTCCGAAGCCACCACCATGACCTCCACTGAAACCACTTTCGCTAGTACCGTCCCCGCTGCCGAAGCCACCACCACTACCAAAGTCTCCACTGTTCATCCCGCCGAAACCTCCACCACTAGAGGTGAGAGGAGGGGTGAAGTTGAAACCCAAGGGGATCTTATTCACTTTGATAGTGTCGGGCCCCTCGGAGGCAGAGGGGATACTGATCGAGGGTACAACATCAGCCATGTATACCGATGTAGGAGGCATCGATAGTCCTAGCTGTCTCTCATGGTCTTCAAAGGTGACTCCTCGTACAATGTTAGGATTGTTTGGAGGAGCACACGCATCGGTCAGACTATTGAGACTAGCCAGGAGCTCTACGCTTGTCCGGTCTTTTCGAACTATATACTTCAACTCACTAATGACTCGAGCAGCCTTGGCCATCTTCAGGTTCCTTTCCAAGTGATTTTCTAAGGCGCCGAACCCTTTGCTAAGGGCGAAGACATATTCCGAAGGGATTTGAATAGCCTCATACTCGTCCACCAACGATGATGTAGGAGACGCAGGAGGAGTGGGGATGTGATCAGTCTCGTCAGAGAATCGTACCTCACCCCTTGACAATTGCTCCTGCGCGGCCAAACCAACAATGAGACCAGAGAAAAGGTCTGTAGAGAAACTAGTAGTGACCTTTGCCCTTTCCATTGGGAGATGTCGTATACTTCTAACAATATACTCGGAAGTTGTGGATTGGGTTGTGATGCTCATAAACCTTCACAACACTCAAGAGCACAATGATTGCAAGGTACAAGAGGAAAGCCTCAACACCAACAGATGAATAGACGTTGGTTCACGTCGGGTTCACCAAAGATGTAAGAGAGGGGGACCAAACACATTCAAGGCCCCAGGTCACGGAGAGCCAAGAGTGGAAGGCTGCCCTCACTTACCTCAGCTTAATGGGGTGTTAGGAAATGCGGGACGAGAATGGTGAGGACTATAAAGTCCCTAAATCACTTTGCAAACCTGAAACAGAGAATGGGGCTAGGCGGACCGGCTTTTGGGTTTAACTCTGTGCCTTAGGAAGCTCTCTTCCCAAGGACGGAAGCGTGGTTCTGGGACGATAGCGCGGCGTGCTGGCGTCTCTCAGGTGCGTTGGCGTTCGTATGACCAGAGGACTAAAGAAGCAAGGTGAAATGCTAGAAAAAAGACTAACAGCCTAGCTAACTACTTCCAAAGGGCCAAAACAAGACTATGAAGTAGGCAAGATATGTACAAATATGATAAAGGAAATAAACAAGAGTTAGGATGACAAGAATAACCTCCCAAAGGTACTCATTCGCCAGCTAACTCCAAGCCACAAGTCCACCTGCACACAATAAAGAGGAAAATTGTTGGTTGGCTGTATAGAGGCCTGCCTCAGTCAGACCCTCGTTTTGGTGTTTCCACCTTCACGGACAACCAAGTTTGCAATGATAGAGAAATAGTACGATAAAGAAAGCAATGAAGTAAAGAACACTAAAACACTACAAACAGTAATGTGCTACTCAACCAAATAGTAGAGGAGAGGAGTAGAAAGCTTACCACCTCCACCAAGAGCACTCAAGGCTAATGGGGGAAAAAATGAGAGGACTCAAGCACCTATTGCAATGGTGTTGTTCCACACTTGCTCTACTGAGTTGATGGAGTGATGCTGTTGCTACTATGGAGTGCAATAATGCTGCTAGAATGCTTGAAGAGTGTGCTAAAGGATGAAGTTGAATGCTAGAAGGATGCAAAAGTTGTGAAGAAGTTGAAATGCATGTAGAAGGAGGGAATTTGAAGGAAGGATGAAGAAAACGGCCATATTCGGGTTGGTTAGTCAAAGGGGGTGTTACAAGTTGACTCCCAATGGGAAGTGTAACGCCTCTGTAGGCTCCAGACGCAGGAATTTACCAGGGACGTAAGTGCGTCGCGTGAATGTCTGCGCGCCGCACGGGTGTCCCCAACAGTTATTCCTCTGCAGACACACAAAACAACCGCCAAGTGGAACGAAGGCAGCGGGCTTATGTGGAATTTAGCCTTAAAATTTGGTTTTCTAAAGCGAAGAAGGGGAAAAGGGGAATTTGCATAAGGGGTGCAAATTGGCTCCTCTACAATATTATTTCAAAAGGATGACTTTAATTAATTATTTTAATTAAAATAAAGTGGAAATAATAAAATATTAGAAAGGTCACTTTATTTAGTAAGTTTCTTCTAGAAGATGTAGTTAGTTGCGAGTTGGCTTCTCCTAGAAGATTCCTTGGAGCCTTTAAAAGGAGTTGAGGGCAAAGCATTTAGGCATCTCATTTTATCATACAAAAACTCTGCCGAAATTTGTCTAGACATTGTGTGCAACAAATAATCTTCTGTGGACGAAAATCCATTGAAGATTGGTGATCAATGGATGGAAACCCATTGGTTGCAGGTATCAGAGGATGAAACCTCTTTGGTACATGAGGGTAATCTCATACATGTTGATGTTATGATCAGCGTCAGTTGTCTATTCCAGCCTGATCTTCTTTACATTGATGAATAAATTAAATCATAGCCAATGGCTATTTAATTTATTGTGATATCGATCCTTGAGGAGGCGCCCCATTTAATCACAAACTAATATTTAATTAGTGGTGACAAGGCCGACATTTCATAAGCACGTTTTTATAAAGAGACGTAATTTCTTGATGAGGCCGACTTCTTGCTTATTGTGGACGTGATTTATTGAAGGGACACATTCTTCTATGGAGGTCGACATGATGCTTTGAAGGGTCACGTCCTCCTCTCCATCTTGTATATATGATCGATGGTGTTTCATTGTTTGACATTCATTCATATCCATTCATTGTTCATTACAAGTTCAAGTTTCATAAGTGCGAGTTTGTCTCAAGTGCAGATCGATATCTTTGTTGAAGGCTGAGATTATTATTAACAGAATGCATCACCTTGTTACTGTATTTGCATTAGATTGTGGTGCTTTTTATTGGCCTTCTTATCGGCCCTTTGTAAAGGAGATATTTCTTGAGACATTCAATAAATAAGTGATATATTGTTGCTGGGTTTTTCTCCCTCAAGTGGAGGGTTTTCCCAGGGTATCTGCTGTGTTATTGTGTTGATTTTTGAATTAATTTCTGTGCTTTACATCTAATCATAAAACTAACATGGTATCAAAGCGGGTTTGAAGAATATCTTGATCAGATTTAGTCTTGTAGTGATACTCTTTATTCTCTCTCTCATCTTTGATCACATCTATCTCTTTATCAAGATGGTGAACGAACTCAAGATCGAGGACAAACTTGAGGGAGCAACAAATTTCACATCTTGGAGATTCAGAATTATGCTCACCTTGGAGGAAAATGAATTGGCTGAGTTCATGGAGAGCAAAGTCCTGAGCCTACTGATGAGGAAGAGAAGATTCAATGGAAGAAAGATACTAAGGTGAAGAAGATGTTAGTTGATTCCGTGAAGGACCATATTGTTCCAATCATCTCTAAGTTGAAGACAACAAGAGAGATGCTTAAGACTTTGGAGGAGATGTATGAGATCAACAACACAAGCCGTGCACTTGCATTAAAGCAACAACTTCATCATGTTAAGATGGCAAAAGGAGAATCCGTCGTCGCTTACTTCATGAAGATTTCCGAGTTGAGAGATCAGCTCTCTGCTATCGGTCATATTGTTGATGACAAGGACTTGACCATGTTGGCTCTTAATGGTCTTCCTTCATCTTGGGAGTCTTACATTCAAGGAATCAGCGCGAGATCGAAACTTCCAAGTTTGATCGTTTGAGGGCGGATTGTATTCAAGAAGAGTCTAGGTTGGCTGTGAGAGGTATTGGTCAAAATTCTACTAATGAAGACATTCATGTTCTTGCCACACAATCCTCAAAGAAGAAAGGGAAAGATGGAAAGAAAGGATATTTCAAGAGGAATAGAGATAAGGGATCTAATGGTGCTCCTGCATTCAAGAAGAAGAAGGATCTATCTCGTGTTCAATGTTTTAGATGTGACAAGTATGGTCACTATGCAAAGGATTGTCCAACCAAGCCTAAGCAACAGGCTTCCATTGCTCATGTTGATGAGATCTCTCCGTAGAAGGATTTAGGTGGTTTCCTATTCTATTTAGCTTTTTCTAGCAGTGTGCCTTCCGACAACAATACTTGGCTAATTGATAGTGGTACCTCCCACCACATTACTGGATTTAGAGAGCATCTAACTGATTTGGTGGAGAGAGATTCTAGTGAACAAGTCATTATTGGAGATGATGCTTGCTATTCTGTGAAAGGAGTTGGGACCTCCTCTCTTCACTTGGATTCCGGTATTTCCTTGCAGTTGAGTGATGTGCTATTTGTTTCGGGCATCAAGCGAAACCTTGTCTCGATTTCAGCCTTGGAGGACAAGGGGTACCAAGTTGCATTTTCAGAAGGCAAAGTTCTTGCATGGACGAAGAACTCAAATATCAAGACTGCTCGGGTGATTGGAGTTCGACATGAGAGCCTCTACAGACTTTACACTCGACCACTTCAGGCGTTGGTGCATGATTCTTCACGTTCACGTGAACTATGGCATAGAAGATTGGCTCACCTTCACTTTCAAGCACTTCCTATCATGGAGAAGATGGTTTCAGGCCTTCCGAAACTCAACTAGGAGCATGAAGGCACTTGCAGAGGTTGCACATTGGGTAAGAATACTATAGGTCCATTTCATAGTAGTGAAAGTAGATCTAAATGTATTCTAGATCTTATTCATTCTGATTTATGTGATCCAATGTCTGTTGCTTCTTTGAGTGGTTTCTTGTATTACATTATTTTTATTGATAACTACTCTAGAAAGACTTGGATTTATTTCTTGAAATCTAAAGAATCTGAGGTATTAGATAGGTTCAAAGAATTCAAAGCCCAGGTAGAGAACTTGTCTGGGAAGAGGATGAAAGTTCTGAGATCTGATAATGGTGGAGAGTACATTTCTAGCAGCTTCCGTAACTTTTGCATTGAAGCTGGGATTAAGAGGGAGTTCTGTGTCCCTTATAATCCTCAATAGAATGGTGTTGCTGAAAGGAAGGACAGATCTATTGTGGAAGTAGCCAAAGCCATGATTCATGACCAAGATCTGCAAACCTTCCTTTGGGCTGAAGCATCCAGAACAATTGTTTATGTTCAAAATAGAAGCCCTCACCGCATTTTGGAGAACATGACTCCTGAAGAAGTATTCACAGGAGTGAAACTGGAAGTAAGTCATTTGAGGATCTTTGGTTGTCCTGTTTATGTTCATGTGCCTAAGGACAAAAGGACAAAGTTGGAACCTTCTGGCAAGAAGGGGATATTTGTAGGTTACAGTAAGACATCAAAAGCCTACAAAATCTACATTCCAGGTCAGAAGTTGATTGAGATCAGTAGAGATGTCACATTTGAAGAGGATGTTGCATTCAGAAGATCCAAGGGCACTCACATGGAGATATATAATGAAGAGTCTCCTCAGGATATGGAAATTGATCATGCTCCTGAGATTCAGAGGGAGGCTCCTAAACCTAAAGAAGATGATGATCCAGTTGAGCCCTTGGAACCTATTGATGGGCCAATCGATATTGTGATTGGAAGAAAAAGACCTCTTTGGGCTATGCAAACAATGCAGGAGGCAAAAAGGTTTGTGGCCCCAAGAGGAACACTCAAAGAAAGTAAGAGACCTCATAAGTTTTCCAGTTATGTTGCTTTGATGAGTCAAATTATTGAGTCTGAGCCTTCCAGTGTTCAGGAAGCTTCTAGTCAACAAGTTTGGAGAGATGCTATGGTAGAGGAGTATCAATCCATTCTCAAGAATGATGTTTGGGACATCGTACCTAGACCTAAAGGCAAATCTGTGGTATCTTCTAAGTGGCTCTTCAAGATCAAGCATGCAGCTGATGGGAGCTTTTGGAAGTACACGGCTAGGTTCGTGGCTAGAGGATTCTCACAGAAAGAGGGAGTTGACTATGAGGAAACCTTTGCTCCAGTTGCTTGTTATACTTCAGTCAGGACCATCATTGCTATTGCAGCATCTAAAGGATGGAAGATTCACAAGATGGACGTGAAGACAACATTTCTAAATGGTGTAATCGAGGAAGAGGTATACATTGAGCAACTTGATGGTTTTGAGGTGCATGGGAAGGAGTCTCATGTGTGCAGGCTGAAGAAGGCTTTGTATGGCCTTAAGCAGGCTCCTCGTACTTGGTACAAAAGGATTGATCGTTACCTGATGAGCTTGGGTTTCTCCAAGAATGATGCTGATTCAAACCTCTACTTTAAGGTAATTGATGGTGAAGCATTGATCTTGGTTTTGTATGTTGATGATTTGATTCTTACTAGAGAAGATCACCTCATTATCAAATGTAAGGAGTTAGCTTCTGAATTTGAAATGAAGGATCTTGGTCTCATGCACTACTTCCTTGGTTTAGAAGTATGGTAGAAGCCTGATGAGATGATTCTAAGTCAAGGGAAGTATACCATTGATATTCTGAAGAGATTTGGTATGATGGATTGCAAATCCATGTCTACGCCTATGGAGACCAACTTGCATAAGTTGAAAGAGGCTGCAACTAGTTCAGATTTGGTGGATTCTACGATGTACAGGCAATTGATTGGATCGTTGATGTATCTAGTCAATACTAGATCGGATATTTGCTATGCAGTGAGTGCACTTAGTCAGTTCATGTGTGACCCAAGGCAAATACATCTAGTTGCAGAAAAACATATCCTGAGATATTTGTGTGGCATAGTTGGATATGGGTTGAGATATTCTTCAGGTGTGGATTTGAAGCTGCATGGTTATATTGATTTTGATTGGGCAGGGTGTGTTACTAATCGGAAGAGCACCTCTGGATGTTGCTTCTGTTTGGGGTCTGCAATGATATCCTAGTGTAGCAGGAAGCAGTCTTCTGTGGCACTGAGTACAACAGAGGCCGAGTATATTGCAGCCTGTATGGCAGCTCGAGAAGCAGTGTGGCTTTGGAAGGTCCTTGCAGGATTGTTTGGACAGTCAATGGAGTCTACTATCATTCATTGTGATAACCAGAGCTGTGTGAAGCTTTCTGTCAACCCTGTGTTTCATGACAAAACTAAACATGTTGAGATCAAATACCACTATATTAGAGATACGGTATTGAGGAAAGCAATTCAGTTGAAGTATATCAGCACTGATGAGCAGACGACAGACATTCTCACCAAGCCTCTCTCTAGGATAAAGTTTGTGTACTTTCAAGACAAGCTTGGCATGGTGGAGAATCAAGCCCTAACTGAGAAGGAGTCTCAATATCAGTGATCTTCCTTAATGCATTTCTCTTTGAGTGAGATTTGAGGTGCAAGCCCTTGTTAATGCATTTCTCTTTGAGAGAGATTTGAGGTGAAAGCCCTTGTTTCCACCCTCTGGGAGAGCCATGGTGGATGTCATGTGTGTGACTCCATGACAAACATCACGTGAGAGAGTCCGTGATGATTTTCTTGTACTTGTGTTTTCACCCTCTGGGAGAGCCATGGTGAACGTCATGATGAGGTGACAACATCACGTTGAGTGATGAGCACTTGTACATACCATACATGGGTGTAGCCATGATGGTTGATATTACGATGAGGTGATATCCTTTCCACATATGGGAGTAGCCATTGTGGTTGACATCACAATGAGGTGATATGTCTTATGCTGCTGGAGTATCCTCCCTAGCTGAGAGGGAGTGTTGATGTTATGATCAGCGTCGGTTGTCTATTCCAGCCCGATCTTCTTTACACTAATGAATAAATTAAATCATAGCCAATGACTATTTAATTTATTGTGATATCGATCCTTGAGGAGGCGCCTCATTTAATGAAAAACTAATATTTAATTAGTGGTGACAAGGCCGACATTTCATAAGCACGTTTTTATGAAGAGACGTAATTTCTTGACGAGGCCAACTTCTTGCTTATTGTGGACGCGATTTATTGAAGGGACACATTCTTCTGTGGAGGCCGACATGATGCTTTGAAGGGTCACGTCCTCCTCTCCATCTTGTATATATGATCGATGGTGTTTCATTGTTTGACATTCATTCATATCCATTCATTGTTCATTACAAGTTCGAGTTTCATAAGTGCGAGTTTGTCTCAAATGCAGATCGATATCTTTGTTGAAGGCTGAGATTATTATTAACAGATTGCATCACCCTGTTACTGTATTTGCATCAGATTGTGGTGCTTCTTATTGGCCTTCTTATCGGCCCTTTGTAAAGGAGATATTTCTTGAGACATTCAATATATAAGTGATATTGTTGCTGGGTTTTTCTCCCTCAAGTGGAGGGTTTTCCCAGGGTATCTGCTGTGTTATTGTGTTGATTTTTGAATTAATTTCTGTGCTTTACATCTGATCATAAAACTAACAATACAGAGGTTGCATTCGAGCTTCACGCAGTTGCAGGATTTCAGCTTGTTCAGTTTGTGTGTTTTGCAGACTTTTGGAGTTGTAGTTTGAGCAGATTTCAGAGTGGTGTTTCCAAATTTGTTTCAGTTTGTTTCTGCTGTTGTTGTGACTGTAAATCAGTCCCATTTCACTGTACTTTCATCAGAAAATCAATTAATATAAGCTTGGGCTCATTCATTATCATTTATGTGCTTCTGGGTGAAATCGGGTGAAGTGAAATTGTTAGTTTTGCATGCAGATTTGTGTCTATGATTAAATCTGGAAAATTTATGATATGTAACAGCATGAGGCCGTACCATTACTGATATTTTAAGATAATTATCAGTATTTTATGTTTAAAGAAGTTTCCATTTGTATTTGTGTTAAAATTGTCAATTTCTAGATCAATCGGTATAAGGGAAAATTGGGTGTTTTGAAAGTTAACTAAAATCATTTTCAGATTTGATTGTTGGATGCAAATATTTTGTTTGGGACATTTCAGGAAATAAATTTTAATATTATTTTAAGTTGAGCCCAACAATTTTTAATTTAAGGGGTAACTTAGATAATATTATTAAAATAAAAAGTGTTTCTAAACACATTAAAATAATATATTCTTTTTAAATACTAAAAAAATAAAAAAGCATTTTTAATATTAAAAACAAAATTAAGAAAAAGGTATTTTTAAATACTAATTGGAGGGAAATTTAATCAAGGGCACAAATTAGAAAAGTATAAAAAGAGGGTGCCTAGCCTCATTTGGTATCTTGATTTCATTTTGGGCATTTTCATTGTGAGCTTTGGCATATTTGAGTTTGGCATCCAAGGACAAAAATCTTTGGCTGTTTTCTGTGATCCGAGAGGATGAAACCCCTCTTGGCTGTTGATTTCTGGAGGTGAGGATAAAAACCCTCATCTTTGGCATTGGCAAACTCCACGTAAGGTTTGCATGCTGAGCTAATTTAGTGATTTGTGCAAATTTCAGGGATCTATTGATTGGATTTGCGAGCAAATAATTATTGGTGATTTTTGGAGATTTTCTACAAGGACAGATTGCTGGTTGGCACCATTTAAGGGTTTTAATAATATTTTCAGATGTATGTCAGCCCATACCAGCCACTATTGCAGCCATACCACAGTTGCAGCAAGTTGTGCACCTCTTGGTTGCTGTTTATTAGTCATTTCAGGCTCAAATCTGCATTTATCATCATTTACAGACGTCTGATCAGCATTTGCAGGTTATTGTAAGTTGGTTTGGCATTGAAAATCTTAATTCATGTATGATCAGCATTGTACCTATTGATGCCATGTAAAAATCAGATCTAGACTTTATGATGATGTTCTCAGCCTTGTAAATCAGTTCCAGCATTTACATATTAATAAAATCACACTTTGGATCATTTCTATGTTCATATTTAGCTCAGATCTGCAAGTTTGATGTGATGTAGAGTTTCTACCAGCAAGCATAATTGATTTTATTTGGTTTAGACTTACTGTGTGATGTGTCTAAGGGGATGTTTCAATATTATCAGTTGGTTGTGTGTCAATTTACTTTGCTGTCCCAGTTTGTTTTCATTTTCAAAAATCACAAAAAGAGAAAAAAAAACCCAAAAAAATCGGAGTATTACAAGATACTTAATTGGGGACATTACAAAATCCTCTTCTCTTCCACAAGCAATCTTTTAGTGAGCACAATCACAATCCAAGCCTCCTTTCTAATACAAGCTAGGGTTTAAGAAATGCTCCTTCTCTCTATTATGTTTGCTCTCAAATTGAAAGTTGCATGATGTATTATCAAAGAAATGAATCCCTTTTGCATAAATATCAATCTCAAACAACAATGACCCCTTTTTCTCCTTTTTCACACAACTTTTTTTTCTTTTAAATTACAAGATAATATCTATTATCTCTAAAAATATCCTTTTCAAACCAAACTATCTAATATCAGTCAATGAATCTAATATGATCCCCTTTTATCTTTCATAGAAAGTCAATTAGCACCTTTTTGTTAAGTTAGGAAACTTTCTAAGACATGTAAATAGAAAACTCACTTCATTTTTGCAAGAGAAACATAAAACTAATTTGAATACCTTTAAATTCTCTGTTATAATTCCAAGTGTCCCCCTTAACATTTCAGATGCATTCTAACATTTCACTAAGCCATTTAATTGATATCACTCATGGCAACCAACATGCACATAAGGAAGTAATCGAAAACATGCAAGAATGTAAACATGGTACTGGGCTAGTACATTTAGATCCAAAATCACAAATGATTTGGATAATGTTTCATTGGTTAGGTACATCACATGTCTTATCACCACACATGGAGCAAGATGGGTTACAATACCAGGCAAACCATGTTTTGGACTCCAATTTACCATCGTTGGTTTTATTCCTGTACCTACACACTCACTAAATATATCAATCATACTTGCATGATACAAATTGCCGAAGTTGCACATAATAAACAGCAACCAAGAGCACCATCATAATGAATCAAATTAAATCATTGATATAGCACCATCATAATGAATCAAATCAAATCATTGATAGAGTTCCATCATAATGAATCATCTATCATCACATGAGTAAAAGAAAACAATGAAGCTGAAAGAGACATATAGATTTAATCTTACATATGTACATAAGATTAAGCCTATGAGTGGTATGTTACCTCAGGGAATTTTCTAACTCCTTTTAACTTCTCAACACACCCTCTAGTGGGACCCTCAGTTGCATTTCTGTACCCCAATCTCCACGCTTATGTTGGAGCAACAAATAACACGTGGAGCATGCCTTTTAGGATACCCGCAAATAACCTTTTAAACATGAGGGAAAGGTGTGTCTGTATATGCAAAATAGTACAAGGGGATTCTAAGGCGTAGGCAAATTCGAAAAGTAAAGTTTGTAAAGAGGGGAAAATTTGTAGTAATTCTACCGAAACTAGAGCATAAGAACATAATAGGCACAACAGAAATCCAGCAAGAACAAAAAGAGCAATCTAAAGGAAAAGAAAAGGTGAGCTCAGCATCTCACACAAATTCAGCCATGAAACAAAGCAAAGTTGAAAACATCCCAGCAGACAAGCAAGAAGGGGATGAAGTTAAGCATTCTGATGCTTACAGCTCCACCACAACACTGCTAATGTGGTCCTGTGAATTATACCTGAATGAGCTAATGGCCATGAAAAAGAGACTCCAATCCTTAGGGACAAGGGGATACAATGAAGACACCAAAATGAAAGAGATAATAGAAGCCAATTGGCAATTAACAAGGGAGAACAAATTGCTCAAAGAACAGATAAACAAACTCAAAATCTCCATGACTAAAAGGGAGAAAAAATTGATGTCGATAAGGTAAGGTTTAGTCCAAATTGACACAGCAGGCAAAAAGAAGTCAAAAGGGGTTGAAGAAAGCAGCAATTCACAGGTAAAAGAGATACAATCAGTAATTGTCATGTCCCCCAAATTATGACACTAAAATATAGAAAACAGTAGTTATAATTATAATTAACGAATTCATTATAATTAATAAAATATCTATTAGCAAATTCATTATCATTGTAATATTATACTTATGGATATAAATATAAATATATTAAATAGAATGTAAATACAAATGTATCTAAATATTAAATAACATATAAATATAAACATATTAAAATAAACATGTAAAAACAATACAAATAATAATCATTAAAATATACATTAAAACAAGAATCAAAAGTATGCTGGGCGATTAATCAGAGTCATCGCTGATTAGAAAGGCAACAAGCAAAAGTCACGTCCCTCCAAGAAAGGAAAAGAGCGACCCTCCTTGGAATCGCATCTCTTCTCCAACGTGAGAGGCTATAAGATAAGAGGAGATCAGAAGGTGACGGGCATCGGATAGAAGATAGGAAAAAGGAATTAGAAGCAGCGATTAAAGAATAATAGCAATTACTTTATGTTGAGGAGGATATATATATATATTTCTGATGAGCAAGGAAATAACAAGAATATAGAGATTTTCTGAAAATAAAATCAGATGAAATAGATCAGAAATAAAGGTCTACAACAGAGCATACAAGAAATAAGGAAGAGTAATAGGGGAGTCTTAATCTGTCTATGTAGGAAGAAATAAATAAGGAGTTAGGAGTATATTTCTGAGTATAGTACATTTAAGAGGATAAAATAGGCAGATCTAAAGGAACACGTGCATACCCAACATAGATATGAATCAATATATACGAAGATCAATAATGAGGGAAGTGTCTTTCCTGAGTATAACAGCAGATACATTCATATGTTCTACTCATAATGGGAGGAAGAAATATATGAAAAGAAGTGGACTCAAGAGGAAATAAATGAAGACAAACGGTAAATCAATAAGGGAAGTAAATTGAATAGAATCAATTATATATATATATATAAAATGATTATTAGAAAATGGAAATCAATTAGGAACAAATATATATATGAGCCTACAGACACACACACGATTAAGCAGTAATAATGCTTGCAACGATTATTGAGCCTTATAAGTAATTATGACACTTTAATATAAATAGGAATAGATTCTTATCTGTTGATCTGCACTAACGATATCTTTTGAGTGTTAAGAATAGATTGATTAAGGAGAAAGGACATATATACCAGCGGTAAGAGAGAATCAGTCCAGTTCATCACCACCACCTTACTATTATTGGAATCGACTGATATATTCATGCGTATTTTTGCCAATCATTGTTTATATGTGTATGTGTTTTTCTATGAATAATTAAATATGTTTCATGTATAGTTTTGATGATAAATATGCATGAGTGTCTGAAAACCACTTGGGGGAAAGGGCCTGGGGAGAGCTGTGCATGCCTAGAGATTCCACTTACGGTCTACCCAATCCTAAGAAAAGGATGGGCCATGGAGGGGTGGAAGTGCCAAGACTACTTGGGAGCTCCACCCTTTCCCACAAATGGGCAAAGTGTTTTATGAGGTTGTGACATGGTTGGGGAAAGCAAGTACAGGTCGCCAACAGGGAGAGTTATGGTATACAACCTCTTAGGTTGGTATATGGCTTCGTCGGACCCACCATGTCACTCCTCCTAGTTCACAATAAGTTGTATTATTGATAGTCTATAAATATGTTACCATGGATTAATGCTAACAAATGCATAGATGCATGTTTGGCAAATGTTGTTCATGGATGGAATGCAGGTTTGCAAATTCCAGATTACATCATCAAGGAGTTATTCATTTGATAAGGTGAAAACCCTAACCCTAGTTTGTGAAGATTGTGATCCGTAAGCAAATTCTAGGGAAAATTAGGATAGGGGACATTACAATAATGGACAACATGAAGATAAAAGAAAATTAGCTAAGGGACCAATTAGAGGAGGCCAAATCGTGGGCTCACGTAGTAAAAGGTCCATTGGACACACAAAGAGACCTCATAGAAAAGTAAGTTATGAGGTTGATAAGAGAAATGACAGGGCTATGAATGTCACTGTTAAAGGACTAAAAGACTACGGTGAGAAAGAAACCACAGAAGAGTTAGCAAGTGATTTTTTTAAGGAAAAATTACAATGGTCAGGAGTAATTCAACAAGCAAACAAGATTGGAAAATGGATGAGAGATGGCAAGAGTAGGCATGTAAGAGTTACTTTGGGGAACCTTGAAGACAACAACATGCTACTACGGAACAAGAAGTTCCTTAGAGGTACACAAATTTATGTTGATGAAGACCTAACCATAATACAATAAGAAAGACAAAAAGAGCGAAAAAAAGTAAAGGTAACAAGAAGTGAAGGAAAATGGGCTTGTTTACAAAATGGAAAGGCTCAAGTCAGTGACATAATTACACACCAAAAATAGGAACTTGGGACCCCCCAAGAATATTTATCAATGGTAAGTTGGAATTTTAGAGGTTACCCTTGGAGAAGAGGACTTGGTTTAAGGCCCATAGCAGAGGGAAAAGACATTATCATCCTTATAGAGACTCATGAGCATGAAAAGTGTAAAATCCCAGAATTTGAAGGATATAAAAAAATTCAATTTGGAACAAGAGAATAGACAATGGCAAAGGGCATGGTGGAGTTGTAGTTCTAATCAAAGAGATGTGGTGCAAAAATAAAAAAGTGGAGAAAGAAGACCCAAACAAACAATACATATGGTTGAAAATAACAAAAAATCAGACTACAATAAGAGTGGCAACTTGCTACTTTGCCCCAAAAGGATCCAAATCATATAAGAAAAGGAATCTAGATCGTGAAGACCCCTTTGCTTCTCTAAAAATAGACATTTCAGTATTTGATACAATGGGGGAAGTTATAATAATAGGTGATTTTAATGCTAGAACAACTAACATTCAAGCTCTTAACTTGAAAAGCAAAGATAAAGAGAAAGATGATCCACTATGGTTGGAAGAAGAGAACCATCAACTTTGGGAAAGGACCTCTCAAGATAATAAACAAAATGTCACACACTATGGGGCAAAATTGTTGGGGCTATGCAGTTTACTCAACTTGGTCATATGTAATGGTATGAGAACATGGCCGAATTTGGACATCACTTGCAAAACCTACAATGGGAAAAGTGTGGTGGATTATGTCATTTGTTCGCATAACTATACTTCAAAGCTAATGGAGCCAGTGGTTGGAAAATGTTCGATAGAGTTGAAATTTGATCATAATCCAATATATGTAAAACTTGACATTCACATAAATAGGCAGCAAGGGGAAAAAGTCCATCTCAGCAAAAAGAAAGTACCTCCACATGCTAGAATCCTCATGACTCAAGAAAATAAAAAAATCTTCAAGGCTGCCCTCAATTTTTTCTTAAGAAATTTGAAAGAAATTTAGTTTACATAGAGAATCACCCTACAAACAAGAACACACTAATTCCCTTAGTGCACAAAGCTTTGGGTGAGTGTAAGAGGTCTAGGCCCAAGAGAGGAAATACAAATACTTTTCTAGCAAATCCTTGGTTCGATGAAGAGTGCAAGATAACAAAAAGAAAGCTTCATAAGGGTGGAACGACCATAGAAAACAAGAAAGAATATGAAAAGATGACATGATGTAAAAAAGAAATATACATGAGTACAAGAAGAATAGAGTTGATTGCCCTTGGAAAACACAACCCCAAAAGATTTTGGAAGGAGATATAGCAAAAAAGAAAACAAATGGAAAATAATATTACAAGCTTACAATGGCTAGACTATGCAAAGCTACTATATGAACCTGAATAGGATAAACATAAACCTCCAGTAATCAACACAACCACTAAGATTTTCACCATTGAAGATATCAATCAAGGCATAAAAAGGTTGGTAGGAAGGAAAGCATAGGATATTGATGGGCTGCAAGCAAAACATTTAAAGTGGGGTATTGAGGTGCTTGCATCCTATATCAGGTACATTTTCTATAGGGTTATCCAAGAAGGCTTCTTGGAAGGATGGACGACTAGTGTTGTTATCCCCTTGTACAAAAGTGGTGACATCAATAACCCATCAAACTACCACATTATTATGATTAATCCTCTTCTTGGAAAACTTTTTGGAAGCATGATTGAATGCAGAATTACTAGTTGGGCTGAAAAAGAGGGAAAAAGAGCTAAGGGACAGGTTGGTTTTAGATTGAAGCATTCCACTATTGACCATGGTGTTACCCTTAGATTCTTGATTGAAAAAATATGGGACGTTCAAGGTGATCAGGCTTATTGCTGCTTTGTAGACTTTAAAAAAGCCTTTGACACAGTACCATAGGCAAGTTATGGAATAGAATGGAGAAACTGGGAGTTCCAAATGTTCTTAAAGTGACTTTTTGTAAGCTTTATGATAAGGTCAAAGCTAAAATTAGAACCAACAAAGGTATTTTTGAATGCTTTGACAGTGACATTGGTGTCAAGCAAGGTTGCCCGCTTTCCCCAACATTCGTTGGAAGAGTGGATAGACAAGGTTGGTAGGGAGTGTATTCAATTGGCCAAGTTCATAATAAAATTACTCTTATATGTCGATGATCTCATATTAATTGCTAAAAGAACACATGATCCAAGAAAACATTTGAAGGCTCTTGAAACGTTTTGTCAAGAAGTTGGGATGTAAGTGAACATCAGAAAAACCAAAATAATGATCTTCTCATTGCGAAGGAAAAAACAATAAATTAACTTTCTCTTTGAAGGTAGATCGTTGGAAATAGTGGATGAATACAAGTATCTTGGGCTTGATTTCCACAACAGACTCAGTTCATAAACATGTAGAGCAAAAAGAATTTAGGGAGGTTGGAAAGTGTTATACTCTCTACAAAATAGATGTAGAAATGCAAAATTATGGGATTGGAAAACCAAGAGAACGCTTTTTGGCTTACTTGTTACTCCAGTGATTCTCTATGGGTGTGAAATTTGGGGCAGCAACATGTTAGATTAGAAATTGAGGCAAGTGGAAAGAATCCAAAAACATCTAATTATAAGTAGCCTCAAACTCAAGACTACAGTGCCTTATGAGATTTTATTGGCTAAGGTAGGTACCTTCCCCTTGGAAGCTTTAGCAATGGTCTAGTTATTAAGCTACCTAGAGAAGGTCCAAAATATGGAGAACCATCATTGGCCTAAACTAACTATGAAGGAAGAGCTAGCTAGAAGAAAGAACACTTGGATGAAACAAAATAACAAATGGATGAAAAAGTGGGATGTGGATATGCATGGATTCCCAAACACAAATGAAGAAATAAAAAAATATGTGAGAAAAATTTAAAAATGCTATATGGACAAAACAAATAAGGCACAAAAAAGCTTACTATATCAAAGAATTTAACCCTAGGGGGGACCATGAAGGAAAATCCTATATAGGAGCGACTATTATATGGAAAGCAAAAATGTTGATAGCTCAACTGCAAACTAGTTCACATCATCTTAGATGTGAAATGAGTAGATTGATGGTACCTAAAGAGGAGTGGGAAAAAAAATATGTCGATTTTGTAGCAAGGGAATGGTGGAGACAAAATGGCACTTCGTCATGGAGTGGTCATCATATAAAGACATCCAGACCAGCTATGAAGACACCTTGCAAGTTGATAATTTAAGTACCTTGTTTGAGGAGGCAAGGTTAGATAAAACTGCAAAGTTCATCATCAAAATTCATTGCAGAAGGGTTGATCTTGAATGAAGTTTATAAATTGTTTAAGGCTTTTCTGATGGTGGCCCTTGTGTTGACCTTGGGTCCCATAGGCTTCCTTGGCCTTGTGGACGTTATTAAAATATTTCATTTCATTTCATTTCAAGGGATATATTCATTTAACAAGAGCACAAGAATGCTTCTAAGAGAAGCCCAACATTGAGTTTGAAATGCTTGAATTACAAACACTTTAGCTCCTTCTGATCTAGTGGACTTTGCAGTTTTTCCAAATAGGGGAAAGTTTCTTGCAATTGAAACCATTGTCAGAACCTTAATTGCATGGTGAGTATTTTGGCTGGGTATGAAATTGTCATTGATGACTATTCCATATTATGATGTGAGGCTCTTGAGCATGGATCACTTAGTGTTACACCCCTAACTTTAACTATGTTTTACTTTTTTCTTTTTAAGTAATTAGTAGATGATTACTCATGATTCTATGATTTGATGTTTAGTGAAAGTGTTAGGAAAAATCAATGTTTTCATGAATAATGTTTATTTGACTCAAAATTGACATGTGTTTAAAAGTTGTCAAGATGTGATGATTTCATAAGGATTATGAAATGATTAATGATACATTAATCTTGAGTTGGTGTTTGCAAGTTGCATTCAGGAAACAAGTTTCCGCCCTCCAAGAAAGTGAGGGAGAGTATCATTAGAGAGAAGGGTATAGATACAAGGAAAAGAACAAGTTATCACCATCTTAAGTCTTGTGTTTGTGTAAATTAGCGAACCTAGTTGAGTCAGGTAAGTGGTACTCAACAATTGGGTGTAAGTCAAGATTTCTAGTCAACAATTGTCGATTTATGTTAAGGAAAGTTTGACGGTCGATAAGGATTAGTCGATAGTCATTAGTTCTTATGTGTTTGAAATGGATATACCCAAAAGAGAGTAAATACATATATATGCTAGTGGTTTAGCTATCGTTTTGGTAATTTTTGGTTGAAATACCAATATGTTAACCTATTTATATGTTTTTGATATTTACACAACATTGTGAGGGGGGACAATACCTCGAACCCAATCACACATCTCGTCGAATGAATTATAAAGACATAGGTAAACATCGTATATACAATCATTACGATGATATATGTTTAATTTATATTAAGTTGAAGTATGAGTTTAACTTATCCTAAATTGTTGTGAGCTCTCAAGAGAGAAAATTATGATTGAAAGATGTTGTAAAAATTTGGGTCGTTGTAAGGTGTGGAAATTTCCCTCAAACCATGCATGCTCATCTACGAGCATTCGTAGGCTGATTTTGTGGAGAGACCCATGACTTAGTGGGCATTATCTGTTGCTTATTAACTACTTTGAGCAATTGAATAACGATTGGTTTATTGATAACAAAAAGAAACTGTTATGGGAGAAGGGGGGGAAGATAGTCCTCCTTAAGGGAGAATGAAATAACTTTTCAAGGTCTGAAAATGGGAAGAGGTGGTGGGTAATACAAAAGGTGGAATCCATACTTTGAAAAATGCCAAAAGATTTCCATTTTTATAAGCCTCGAGTATGGGGGGCATCAGGGGGAAACTGTCTTTCTCTATCTGCCTTTATATCAATTTTCATAACTGATTCTTGGGGGGAAGAATAGGAGTTGAAGTCTTGGGGAGAGAACTTTGGCTAGAGTAGTAGCTAAGTGTACCGTGGGCTCGTGTTAGAGCTATCAACAAGCAACCAAGAGACTCTTGATAGGGAAACATGTATGAACCTTGATAGTATTATTAACTATTGTGATTGACTATACCAATATGGCATTTTGTTGTTAGTATACTATGCTATTTAAAAGGGCCTTCGTGGTCGTAAGCCTAGTAGTGTGTAGACCACACTATATGTAATACCATGTGTGAACACCATTGTCGTATATACTATGCCAAAGCTACAAATTTGCAAGATAAAGATGTGTAAATCTTTGAAGCTTCTTAAACAATGCTACGTGTAACTGAGACATCCACGTAGAGAAAGCTATGTTTTAACCTTGGCTCTTTCGTAGCCATTTCTAGGACAACACCATGACACCACATGTATTGTGGGTAACTTTTGGGCCCTTGAGACCATTTCTACAATTATATAGTTAAGTTTGTAAAGTATTGTTAAATGATATGATGGTCGAGGCCATAAGGCCGACCTTATGCATTTTAGTGCATGCAAGAAACCCAGGTGTTGATATGGCAAGGGTTAAATTTATTCTTTCATTTTTAAGAACTTTATTAACCTATATCTATTTATAGACCAATACTTGTTATGAAATGGGCCAACATACTTGGAATATAGTATTGTGACTGTGTCTAGCCGATAGGCTTTGAAGCTAAAGCTATTCTATGGCCAAAGACTTAGTTATACTTGTGCGTATTTAGGCCAAGAGTTTTGTTGTCTTTGTGTCATATAAGGCCAAGGTAATGCTGTGATATGATAGTGCAAGACTACTTAAGATACTAGGATATCTTATTTATTGGCTTCATCTAGACAATCTAGTTAAAGATAAAGTTATTGCTCTAATTATATGATGAGCACATTGAGGAAATGTCTATATTATGGGAAGGAATAGATTCTCATTGGAGAGCTAGGGTTATTACGTGAATGATCCTAAGCCAAACCTATGGTATTAGGTGCTTTCAAGAAAAGAAAACCAGTTGACCTTATGATAAGCTTCTTCTTGTGTTAAACCCCCTCGAGGATGGATATGCTAGGAGACATATTCAATTTCCCTTTTGTTTCAAGATTGAGAATTTTAATCAGCTCAACGCTATAAACATACTATGAGATGGGAAGTATGGACCTTATTATATATGAATGATAGAACTTATTTTAGTGTTATGTGCACAAAGGAATTTCGTTATTCCAATACTCGACATCAATGTTGTAACCAACTTTGAGAAGGGGATGTTGGGAGACCGAAACTCAACCTACACGATTATTGTACTTGAGATTGTTGTTACCTATGTGACCTTATATTGGATGATATTCATATGTTAACCTATCCTTATTCACTTATTATGAGTAAACATATGAGTTTATAACCTATCCTTATTCAAATTTGAGTAAACTTGAGTAGACTAGGGAGTTGGAAGTAATTTATTATCTTTTATGAATCTAACCTATTAAGGTTGAAGGAATGAACTTAGTCAAAATACTAGTTATGAGAAATAATGGCACTCATTGAGATATATATCAATGAGGATATTCCTCGAATATTATGCTTATTCATGTTACATGAAATGTGAATTTGAGAAATGCTAAGTGGTCTGGGTAAGACTAGTAGTATTTGCTCTTATGTTTTGCTACAATTATGCTATTATCTTTGGAAAACAAGGATGTTTGATATTTCCATGTATTGGGTTAAGAGAAGCTAAACCCTAGTATTGAAATAAGGAGAATATAGGAAATCTATAACTCTTATGCCATATATGACATTGTATGTATTTGTAGTGAGCGAGAGTGAAAGGTCCTAAAAACCATATTTGACTGATAGTGAAGAGTCAAGAAAACCATAGAACAAGACATGAAGAGTCTTGGTAATACTTTAAAAGATCTATGATAAGGTCGAAACTCAGTTCAATGCATCAAATATGTTTGGTATTTGAATCTAGAGAGGAAAATGACAAAAGGTCATAAACCCTAGAAAATTGCACGAATACGATAAGGAAATTTTTAAAGGATAGAAATACCTATATCTTTATATTACATGTATATCTTGGATTAAGGATTAGTTTTAAGTTAGATTGGCTCGAATGGATTTTAAGTACAGATAAGTTTGTATCTAGAGTACCAAATAAAGTAAGTAAAACTATAGGATGAGATAAACTCTAAGATGAGTTAGAGGTGTGTGTCTAGATGGCATGACCCATCAGAATGATCATACTTAGGTAGAAGGGATCTAGAGTTGTATGGTCAATTGAGTTCTGTAGGACACACCACTAGGACTTAGATGGAGAAACTTGATAGTTCCTTATATTTATATCCTTCACAAAGGGAAAGGACACTTCTAGTTAGGATGTGTGTGGGGGACCGCTTGAGTTTGTGGTTGGGGGATAACCACTTAGATGATGCTCTCCCTCTGTAGCAGAAGACTCTTTGAGGCTCATGAAGATAGATATCAACATATCTAATGCAGTGAACTCCATGTTATGGCTTATGACAGTCAAGCCTATGAGGTAAAACTATTCGTTATGCCAAGTGTATTTTATGTATTATAAATGAAAAGTGTAAGGACTTCTGTTTGATTCTAGTTGAGATTACATATGATTTCAAGTTTGAAATTATTTGGAAAAGTTGTACTATATTTCTTGTTCTTATGCAAATGTTAAAAATATTCTCTCTCATGTTTACTAAGTTTACTTACCTTCTAGTAAATTCTTGAGTTTACTTGAGTACTAATAGGAGGGTTGTTACATATGGTATTAGAGCTAACTAGGTTCAACACATGGACCTATGAGTTCATTATGAGAAAACCCGTTAAACATTCAACAAATTGGCTAAGGTTTGAAACTAGATTGATGCAGAATGACATAAAGAAAAACCAAGAAAACTGTCAGAAAGACTATTTTTTCTGCACTTACCCAAGTCAATGGCTAAGAGAAATCCAACTGAGTTAAAAACTCCAAGAGCAAAACAATTCTGCTAGGGTTGCATAATGGAAAGATTTCGAGACTTGACTAGAAAGGTAAAACCTTGGTCAGTTACTAATCAAACTAAGAGCTCGGGTAGAGCAGTGTTTGTATGAATTCAAGATCAATCTTATTTCTCAAGAACTTAAGGATGGGAAGATCCAAAAGTAATTAACTAGGTGCAGGGGCATTTGAGTGTTGGAAATCCTTGAAACTATATCAACGACACCTAGATAAGATGGGTTCTAGTCTAACTTCTAGATGGCTTGGAATGAGCCAAGTGGAATAAATGGATCATTCAAGGATGAGTAGTTTTATACTAACATAGAATACAAAAACAAATGGTTGAGAACTAAGTACTTGCCTTTTGGTAGAGCTAGAAAGTACAACCGCATTGGTGACTATCACTATGATATTTAGTCAAATTGTTTAGTTTTAACATGTAACCTATTCAGTGAAGTAAGGAATAGAGTTTTGTAATGCGAAACAAAGAAAAGAAGTTTGTGTTCCAATTATAATCTTTGTGTGTTGGTATAGCACAATCTTATAATATCATCTAAGCAATGAACGATAAATACTCCAAGAAATAGGAGTGGTTGTGTTATAACCTTTTTATTTGCAAAATTTTTGAGCATGATGAAAGTATCAAGGGACTTATGTGTGTGATGCGCTTGTAATGCAATCTCTAACCCATTGTAAGTTTTTGGAAAATTCGAATACAGTGCAACAATCTACTCCCTTATTAGTGACTTAGTCAAGTCGCGTAGTGCATAAACAATGTTCTTTTGGATTTTGACACTTCTTTGGATTTTTGGTAAAATTATTTTTTAATACTAGCAAACAATGTCATTGTTTTAATTCTTTATTTTGAAATGGTCTAGCCACGAAATTTTGAAGATTGTTTATTTTATGACCAGATGGTCAAAATTTGATTTATTATTGGAAATGAGCTCATTCTTTTTATTTATTGTTGAAATTAAAATTGTTTATATTTTGATATTGAGTTAAGTTATTGTGGTGGCTATACGAAGAACTTTTTGGTTGTTCACTATGTTTGATGTAATGTTCATCTCTATCATGTCCTGGATGGGCCTCTGATGGATTTTGTAAGGGAGTAAATTGTAGAAAATGCACCTGGTATGTCCTTAACTTTACATAAGAAAGAAACCTTGTGTGGAAGGAAATTAGTTCCAAACCCTTTTAGGGTTCTATAATTAATATGTAAGCTACCGAAAGAGGTCTTATGCTGATATCACCTTTCGAACCTTGTGTTATGGTATGTGGGTGGATAGGTAGTCCAGTAAGCCTAGGTGAATAGTCTCTCCAAGTCAAGTAGTGTGGTGAACCATTACTACGTGGATTGAAAAACATATGTATATAAAAACTATGGCCATAGTGAGTGTTGTTGCCACTACATGCACTCGTCAGGTCACCATACTCTAGACACTTAGCTAACCAAAGTTGTCATACTTAGTAGGAGGGTATCCTTAGTAGTGTGACAAAGTTCGTTAAGTGGGGGTACACACCAGAGCTCAAATGGAAATTGAGAGGGTTTCCAACACAACCTTTCGTTGAAAGGTAGGACTGCTTCTAGGCAGGAAGTGTGCGTGGGGGAATCGCTTAAGTTCGTGGTTGGAAGGAAAAATAGCCAGGTGATGCTTTCCCTCTTTTCAGTGGCATGTTGAGTCTTGGAGGACAGTTGAACTAGAAATGGAATTTTGATCCTTTCTCTTGTATTTACTTATCAACTTATTTTAATGACGCATGAAATAAACGAAATTGGTACTTGATGAATAACCTTTTCAGCTAGAAAAGTGAAGGTTGATGTTACTCTTTGTATCTTACTTGATGAATAGTGGTACCTTACTCGCTTAATGTTGTTAACCTTTGGTGAAATTCTCTTGGTAAACCTGTGTTAAAGTAGTCGATTGCTACACGTTGAAAGAGTATCCACCTTTTATGGTGTTTGTTATAACAACTTCTATAATTTTGCTATCAAGATGACTCCATTTGAAACATTGGACAGAAAGATGCCAAACTCCTATAAGTTGGGTAAGCTAGAAGATAGGATTAGCATTAGTCCAGAAATGTTGTCAGAAATGGATAAACAAATCAAACTGATCAGAAAAGATTGGTGGAAGCTAATAATAGATAGAAAAGCTAAGTAAATGCCAATCGTAAACTAACACAAAATTATCAGCAAGAGAAGAAAAGTTTCATAAAGCAAGGAAAGTATTCCAAACCAGCTCCTAGATATAAAGGACTCTTCAAAATTCTCGAAGTTATCAATCGATTGATTACATAATCATTCTATTATTAGCTATTACCAAGAGGTATAATGCTTTTTATGATTTATATTTGAAAAATATATAACAGATGATAATTATATTCTTAGAAAATTTTACAGGTACAGGATTAGGGAGTGGTCATGATCGAATTTCTTAAATGCAAGGTCCAGTGGGACCAATATCTAGAGGGTAATATGTCATGGAATGTTACCATGATTTTATATCAAGATTTTCTAAAATTGCTTATGCTTTTTGCAGGATAATTTTTTTTTTTTTTTTAATCTTATTAAGGTTTCAGATGCATTGGATCATCGAGGACAATGACTCTTACTGATCTATGATGATTGCTTTAAGAATGCTTAACAATTACAATTTTAAATCCAACTTAATTCAATAGAATTAACATGCGAACATAAATAAAAATAATGGAAATAACAAAGTGATGAAAACAAAATGAGAGAGAGAGAGAGATGCAAACAAAGTTGATAACAAAGTTCATCGTAAAAAGGACGTTTGTGGGCCCCTCTCCAATGAGTGGAATGATCCGATTACTTCTCCAGAAAATTAGTACATGTCCGTAGAATCTCCCCTTGGGTTACAAAGAAATTGGACAAGCCCTCCTTCAAAGTGCGCAAGAGAAACCTCCTGAATAGCACAAAAATCGACCAAAATTTCTCCAAGGAATTTTCTTCTCCCATCACCACTTATCCTTTCCATCCTATACTACCCCCTTTTATACCTCAAATTTACTCAAATTGGTTATTAACCAATTGATTTTACAATATATTCCCTATCCCCCATTTTTACAATGAAATCTTCTATAATCTCCCTTATTTACATAAAAATCAATAATATCCCCTATAAAAATATTTATTATATGATAGAGTCCCTTCAATATTTTATTTTTTCGGGCTAAGGAAGTTTATCTTAACCTCTTATAACTTAGAAGATTTTTCTTTTTTTTAAAAAATGGGTTGTTTGTTTTAAAATTAAAGGCAATCGGTTTTAATGATTTAGTAAAACTAACCGATGCTATGTATACTTCTAAAGTCTTTCAATGGCTTATTTGTGGCCTAATAATTTGTTAAGCCGGTAGTCGGCGGTTCAACCCCGGCCGTTGGCTTTTAATAGCCAATTTGGAATGGTTCTATAACAAAACAAACTGCCGCTGATAATATTCTGGAGGAAATTTTACAGCCGAGCGATGGAGACATTGGCTTGTAGTTGGGAGGTTAGGGGACCAAATCCCCCTAACCTTTTTAATCGGAACAACCAAACCGTTGATGGGTGCATTCGTGAAGGGTCCACATGGCACGCTGAGGAGGTGCCATGTGGCACAATATCATTCGCCGTCGATGACACCTCATCTGCCACACAATGCTGATTGGTCCGCCATCTGTACTTGCTGACTAGACAGGGATGCCACGTATTTGCTAATGGTTGGTCTAGTCTCTGTCCGTATCGTATGGACTGCCACGTCAACATGTTGACGTCAGCACCCGTATGGTCAAAAGTCAACCTTCTTTGTGCAACCTTTGACTGCTCCTAACTCGGGCAAACAAAGTCCAATTCACGCGAAACGAACATTGTCGGAAAGCTTTCGATGAGCTCTTCGTGTTGACACCAGTGTTGACTACTTTTGGTGACATTGAATTTTTGCCTTTTTCTTTGACCTGATCCCTAAGTTGACCAAGGTTTGACTGAGCATAACTCGAGCTTCGTAGCTCTGTTTGACTCCGTTTGAGTTGCATTCGAGTCAAGGTTCTGAGCTCTTCCCGGTGATACTGATTCTGGAGACAAATGAGAAATTTCAAATTTTAACGAAGATCCTCCAGATCACTTACAAGGGGAGATATGTTACACCCCTAACTTTAGCTATGTTTTAATTTTTACTTTTGAAGTAATTAGTAGATGATTACACATGATTCTATGATTTTATGTTTAGTAAAAATGTCAGGAAAAATCAATGTTTTCATGAATAATGTTTATTTGACTCAAAATTGACATGTGTTTAAAAGTTGTCAAGATGTGATGATTTCATAAGGATTATGAAATGATTAATGATACATTAATCTCGAGTTGGTGTTTGCAAGTTGCATTTAGGAAATAGGTTTTTTCCCTCCGAGAAAGGGAGGGAGAGCATGATCAGAGAGAAGGGTATAGATACAAGAAAAAGAACAGGTTGTCACCATCTCAAGTCTTGTGTTTGTGTAAATTAGTGAACTTAGTTGAGTCAGGTAAGTGGTACTCAACCATTGGGTGTAAGTCAAGATTTCTATTCGACAATTGTCGATTTATGTTAAGGAAAGTTTGAAGGTCGATAAGGATTAGTCGATAGTCATTAGTTCTTATGTGTTTGAAATGGATATACTCAAAAGGGAGTAAATACATATATGCTAGTGGTTTAACTATCGTTTTGGTAATTTCGGTTGAAATACCAATATGTTAACCTATTTATATGTTTTCGATATTTACGCAAGATTGTGAGGGGGGACAATACCTCGACCCCAATCACACATCCTGTCGAATGAATTATAAAGATGTAGGTAAACGTCGTATATGCAATCATTACGATGATATATGTTTAATTTATATTAAGTTGAAGTATGAGTTTAACTTATCCTAAGTTGTTGTGAGCTCTCAAGAGAGAAAATTATGACTGAAAGATATTGTAAAACTTTGGGTCATTGTGAGGTGTGGAAATTTCCCTCAAACCATGCATGCTCATCTAAGAGCATTTGTAGGCTGATTTTGTGGAGAGACCCATGAGTCAATGGGCATTATCTATTGCTTATTAACTACTTTGAGTAGTTGAATAACGGTTGGTTTATTGATAAAAAAAAAGAAACTATTATGGGAGAAGGGGGGTAGATAGTCCTCCTTAAGGGAGAATGAAATAACTTTTCAAGGTGTGAAAATGGGAAGAGGTGGGTAATACAAAAGGCAGAATCCATACTTTGAAAAATGTCAAAAGATTTCCATTTTTATAAGCCTCGAGTATGAGTGGCATTGAGGGGGGGCGAACTGTCTTTCTCTATCTTCCTATATATCAATTTTCATATCTAATTCTTTGGGGGAAGAATAGGAGTCGAAATCTTGGGGAGAGAGCACTGGCTACAATAGTAGCTAAGTGCATCGTAGGTTTATGTTAGAGCTATTGACAGGCAACCAAGAGTCTCTCGATAGGGAATTAGGTATGAACCATGATAGTATTATTAACAATTGTGATCGACTATATCAATATGGCATTTTGTTTTTAGTATACTATACTATTTAAAAGGGCCTTCGTGGTCATAAGCCTGGCAGTGTGTAGACCACACTATATGTAATACTATGTGTGAACACCATTGTCGTATATACAGTGCCAAAGCTACAAATTTCCAAGATAAAGATGTGTTAATCTTTGAAGCTTCTTAAACAATGCTATGTGTAACTGAGACATCCACGTAAAGAAAGCTATGTTTTAACCATGGCTCTTTCGTAGCCATTGCTGGGACAACACCATGACACCGCATGTATTGTGGGATAACTTTTGGGCCGTCGAGGCCATTTCTACAATTATACAATTAAGTTTGTAAAGTATTGTTAAATGATATGATGGTTGAGGCCATAAGGCTGACCTTATGCATTTTAGTGCATGCAAGAAACCCAGGTGTTGATATGGCAAGGGTTAAATATATTCTTTCATTTTTAAGAACTTTATTAACCTATATCTATTTATAGACCAATACCCACTATGTAATGGGCCAACGTACTTGGAATATAGTGTTGTGACTGTGTCTAGCCAATAGGCTTTGAAACTAAAGCTATTTTCTATGGCCGAAGACTTAGTCAACCTTGTGCATATTTAGGCCAAGAGTGTTATTGTCTCTATGTCATATAAGGTTGAGGTAATGCTGTGACATGATAGCGCAAGCCTACTTAAGATACTAGGATATCTTATTTATTGGCTTCATCTAGACAATCTAGTTTGAGATAAAGTTACTACTCTAATTATATGATGAGCACATTGAGGAAATGTCTATATTATGGGAAGGAAAATATTCTCATTGGAGAGCTAGGGTTATTATGTGAATGATCCTAAGCCAAACCTACAGTATTAGGTGCTTTCAAGAAAAGAAAACCAGTCGACCTTATGATAAACATCTTTCTTCTTGTGTTAAACCCTCTCGAGGATGGATATGCTAGGAGACATATTCAATTTCTCTTTTGTTTCAAGATTGATACTTTTAATCAGCTCAATGGTACAAACATACTATGGGATGGGAAGTATGGACCTTATTATATATGAATGATAGAACTTATTTTAGTGCTATGTACACAAAGGAATTTTGTTATTCCAATACTTGACATCAATGTTGTAACAAAATTTGAGAAGGGGATATTGGGAGACCAAAACTCAACCTACATGACTATTGTACTTGAGATTGTTGTTATAGGTACATGTGACATACTTATATAAAGGATGATATTCATACGAGTTTATAAGCTATCTTTATTCGAATGTGAGTAAACTTGAGTAGACTAGGAAGTTGGAAGGAATTTATTATCTTTTACAAATCTAACCTATTAAGGTTGAAGGATTGAACTTAGTCAAAATACTAGTTATGAGAAATAATGGCACTCATTGAGATATATATCAATGAGGATATTCCTCGAATATTATGCTTATTCATGTTACATGAAATGTGAATTTGAGAAATGCTAAGTGGTTTGGGTAAGACTAGAAGTGCTTGCTCTTATGTTTATCTGCACTTATGCTATTATCTTTGGAAAACAAGGATGTTTGATATTTCCATGTATTGGGTTAAGAGAAGCTAAACCCTAGTATTGAAATAAGGAGGATATAGGAAATCTATAACTCTTTTGCAAAATATGACATTGTATGCATTTATAGTGAGTGACAGTGAAAGGTCCTAAAAACCATATTTGACTGATTGCAAAAAATCGAGAAAACCATAGAACAAGACATGATTATTCTTAGTAATACTCTAAAAGATTCTATGATAAGGTCGAAACTCAGTTTAATGCATCAAAGATGTTTGGTATTTGAATCTAGAGAGTAAAATGACAAAAAGTCATAAACCCTAGAAAATTGCACGAATGCGATACAAGACTTTTTAAAGGATAGAAATATCTATATCTTTATATTACATGTATATCCTGGATTAAGGATTAGTTTTAAGTCAGATTGGCTAGAATGGATTTTTAGTACATACAAGTTTGTGTCTAAAGTACCAAATAATGTAAGTAAAACTATAGAATGAGATAAACTCTAAGATGAGTTAGAGGTGTGTGTCTAGATGGCATGAATAATCAGAATGATCATACTTAGCTAGAAGGGATCTAGAGTTGTATGGTCAATTGAGTTTTGTAGGAAACATCACCAGGACTTAGATGGAGAAACTTGATAGTTCCTTGTATCTATACCCTTTGTGAAGGGCAGGTCCACTTCCAGTTAGGAAGTGGGTGGGGGACTGCTTGAGTCCATGGTTGGAGGAAAAGCACTCGAATGATGCTCTCCCTCTGTAGTAGAAGACTCACCGAGGCTCATGAAGATATATATCAACATTTCTGATGCAGTGAACTCCATGTTTGATGGATTTGAGTATTCATTTGTACATGTTTGATGGATTTGAGTATTCATAAAGATCATCTCTTATAGCACATGTTGATTTATTGAGCAAAATTTAGCATACTATTTTGGTCATTTAATTATAAGTATCTTTAATGGTTGAGAACATAAGATTTTGTGGTTTTATTCCTAATATTTCACACATAGGGGGATTTTATCAAAATTTATTTTCTTGTTTAACATAATCATGATCCCTTTCATAATGGTAAGACCACTCATGCTAAGGCATCCCTAGAGTTGGTTCATATTGATATATTCCATTTTTAACTTTTTTATTTTTAGGGGCCAAGTATGTGCTCATCTTTATTGATGGCTTCTCATGATACACATGGGTGTACTTTATTAAGAATTAGAGTGAGGTTCTCACCACTTTCAAGACCTTCAAATAATTTATGAAGAATTATTTAGACATTTCTCTTTGATGGATACATAGATAATGGGGGGGAGTACATGGAAAATGCATTTTAATATTTTGTAGTAAGCATGGTATTTAGCATCAACATGTATTTTCTTACATTCCTTGGAAAAATGGTGTAGTTGAGAGGAATAATAAAATATTAATGGATATGGAAAATTGTATGATTCAATCTAGGTCTATGACTCCAACCCTTTGGGCTAAAGCAACTAATTATTTCAAATACATTTAGAATCATATACATCTTAAGCTAGTGAACAATAAGACTTCCGAGGAGGCTTGATCCCATGTCAAACCTAAAGTTTCCTTCAAAGTATTTGAAAGTGAGGATTGAGTATTCAATCTAGATGGTCAATATAATACAATGGACAAGAAGAGACAACTTCTAGTTTTTTATTGGCTATCGTGAGGATGTGATGTATTACAAGTTGTTTGATCCTATTACTCGAGATGTCTACTTTCAGTGAGATGTCCAATTTGATAAGTCCTTAACATATATGAATTATATCCCTTAATTATTCATCACCACCTATTCCACCTTCTTAATTAGATGATGATATTTTGATTCTTAAAGGTGTTTATAACTGTTAGCAAGAAAAGCGGGATTAAAAACTAGAGTTTCGAGCCCCAAGTATTTTCTATGAGTCGTGTTTATTCCCAAAAGCAACAATAGTAGAAGAATAAGTGTAAATGCATTACAATGTGGTCTATATACTTAGGACATCAATATGGATTATAGATAATATTCATCATAAAATATATTATGCATTGATCAAATATTCATAAATATATGATATATCTACTATTTCTACACACAAGTCATCAAGAATAGTTGGAGCTCAGAACTTTGGTGTATGATCCCCACTTTGATTTCTAGCACAAATGATAGTATTGATCCACCCCATTTAGTAAACATTATTTTACTCAATGGGTCCACATAACTATCAAGGATGATGGACCTCTTGTTTATGATCCCATATGTATTCACCACAATTTTAAAAGTTTTAGGTATCAACCTCTTGAGTCATGTAATTTTAGTTGATCCTAAAAAAAATTTAGATGATAGAAATATTCTTAAATTATATAGTGCTATGACTAAGGAGTATTCTTACTTGATGGTGAATCATACATGGGGTATTGTTCTTCCTCCCAAGGAAATAAAGTTGGTTTGGTGTAAGTGGGTGTACCACACTAAATATACTATAGATGGTTGTATTAACGAATACAAGGCATGTATTTATACTAAGGGGTTTTCTCAATTTGATTATATATTGACTATTCTAAGACCTTAGTTAATTTTTCCAAGATGGATTCAATTCATCTTTTACTCTCTCTAGTTGAAATCATGAGGATATCTACATAGATTAGCCTCCTAGCATCATATAATACTCTTACCATGTTTGCACACTTTATTATATGGTATTGAGCAAGCCCTTGAGGCTTGATGTAAGAAGATAGATAGATTCTTGTTTTATTCTAATTTCAAATGTTTCCATGCTAATCCTACATTTTATAATTAAATTTATGGAGATAATATTTTGATTCTCCTATTATATGTAGACAATTTGATTCTCACATGGAGTTCTATTTCAATGATCTAAAGTGTCTAGTGAGAATTATGTATAAGTTTGGTAAGAATAATCTTGGTCTCCTACATTTCTTCCTTGGTCTTTAGGTTTTCTATCTTTTGAGGGGATTTTCATTTTTTAAGAAAAAATACATTCTTGATTTGCTTTAGATATTTGGTATGGTTGATTATAAGCCTATGCCCACCCTGTTTTGTTTAAGTATTGTACTATCTCCCATTTTCTCAACTTCTATAGTTGATGCTAATGTATATTGATATTTGGTCGTAATCTTTTGTAATAGACATATTATTCCTAATATTTTATTTATGAATGTACTAGTCTCATATTTCTGTCATGAGCCTCATGAAATAAATATGAGACTAGTCCAATCATAAAGAAGGTAGTAAAATATTTATGTCATGATCCTCATGAGAGTAACTAGAGATATAGTAAAATATAGCTTAAGGTATATCTGAGGTACATATCATTTTAAAATTCACTATACATCATGACCTTCTCAAATTGTGGTCTTCACTAACTCAGAATTGGTTGTCAATATTAATGATTAGAAGTTAGGTTCTATTTTTTCTACATTGATCTAGTATGATTATAATATCTTCAAAGAAGTCGATAACTATTTCATTTTCATTGATAAAGGTTAAGTATCAAGGAACACTTTTGAAAATCTAGGACATTGTTTGGATTTGATAGTTGCTGATTGAGTTCATCTTTCCTCTTGATCATCCCACTACTCTTTGGTGTGATAATAATAGTGGCATTCACATTTCATGCAACCTAGTGGGGCATAAATAGACTAAGTAAATTGAGATCAAGTAACTCATCACAGATGGATTTCTCAACTTGGAGCATTTTCCTACTAAGGAGAAACATAAAAATATCTTCACAAAGTATTTGGAATTGTCTTATTATCTTCAATTATGATTGATTCATGGATTGAAGGAATTTGTCATTGGGAGTCTTCTTGAGTCCTCCTTAACATTTTTATGTTTTCTTTTACATATTTTCTCTCTTTTTAAGAGAAGCATTTTCATTTAATTTTTCTCCTTTTCTCCATTTATGAGAGATTATTTTTAAATGGGTGCCTTGTCATGTCTTATTTTTAGGACCCATCTTTGTATTTGTTTATTCCTACCTAATTTGTACTTAACAAGTGTATTGATTTGAGTGGATTTATTCCCTAATCCATTCCTTTTTAGGATTTGTTCACACCTAGGTTTTTAAGTTTACTTAAGTCACTTTTAGGGCACACTTAGCATAGTTATACTTTTGTGACTCATTTCACATGATTATGAAACTTTTCATAATATTATTCCATATTATCTCACATTTCATTTAAAAGAAATAAATCATTTGTACATTATATATCTTGGACCTTGCATTCTCTCGTATGTTTGTATCATAATTTGGAAATATAGAATTCTTTGTTGCTTCCCTCTTCTATGTGGAAGGTTATTTACTGTTGGATTAGATTGGTTCTTCTCTAAGTCCTTATAGTGAATTTAACAAAGATCAGTATGAGGGTTGTGGTATTTTAAAATGAATAAGGGTAGGGTTTTGACACTAGATTACTTGATTATGGAGCCCAACTCTTAAATTATTATATGCATTTTGAATTAGAGTGTGTTGAATTCTTTGGATAACTAGTCATTATGGGTATTATTTATATACTTGGTGCCACTTTTATCAATATCTTCTTGAGTAAAAATCAAGAGATTGTAAAATGGAAGATAATAATTTAGCCAAGTCAATTTTCATACTTTTATTGAATATTATGGTTGAACTAGAGTCTCAAAACATAGCAAACAATGGGGTTAGAGAAACTTAAAATAAAATATGAATGATAACAAGATGGGATGAGGTGTAGGACATTGAAGTGTATATGTTTTCTAGGAATATTTAAAAGTTAATAGGAATTAATAGGCTTAAGAATGGTTTTCTATCCTTATAAAAATAAATTTTCCTAGTAGCTAGTTAACAAGCCTCTAAGAATTGCACTTTATACTAACAATAATTTTAGTGGACCTCAATAATATTAGAATATGCCTAAACACATTATTATTTTTATTTCAAATTTCATATGATATGAAAAAAATAATTTGTGGATTTCATAAGTTCTTGAAGATGGAATGAATTAGGTTTATTCATTTCTAGTTCTTCTTGCGACTCATGGATTCTTTAAATTTCATAAGAGAGAAAACATGATTTTATTCTATTCATTTGTTAATCCATGAATGGGATTCTAATATATCACCAACCAAAGTAGACATTATGTTCTAGTGAGGTGAAAAAATAGATGCATTACAATTGTTTTGAGATTTATTTTAGACATGAAGAATTCCTTTAAACCAAAGGTGAAAGAGAGGAAATTATTTTTAAGGAATGCTTATTAGTAGTATTTTTTGTTTTGATTATATGGGAAAATCAGGTTTTGAAGGGACCCAAAACCCTTTACAACGTGAGGTACAAAATGTTGCTCAAGAGATACTATGGTAAAACACTTGCAGCAATCCAATACCCAAAACATCAAAAGAAACAAAATGCTGCTTGAAAGATAAAACAATAAACTATCAGCAACACCCAACAACAACAAAATGAAAAAATGACAGGAGAGTAACTGAGACCTAGCAACAGACAACAAATAGACAAACATACAATCAGGACACTATTTCATACTGCTTAAGGTGTTGGCCACCTCAAGCTCTTGGCTTCTATGCATTTCAGTCATGTCCAACAACTCTTTTTTCTCAACTTCAAATGACTTCTTCTAGTCAATTGTCCCTCTAGCAGCATGGCCTTTAACATAATCTTTGGTGCCTTTGGTTGAGTGATCCTTCTCCATTAACTAAAAAAAATACAGTTGGTTCTTTCTAAGCTCATTGATTTTACGAATAGGACTTCCAAAGAGTCCACACTATTTTTCATTGAAATGTGACAAGCATGGGGAAGCTTCTTTATATCCACATTGGTATCCAATATCTTGGCTTCTAAACCAACCAAGCTCTCTTCACATAGGGATTTGAAATCATGGTATGACCCCTCAAGATCCACAATTCTTTCAATCAGAATATTCGAAGCTGAGCCTTTTGGAATATTCTTCAAATTCTCCTTCAAACCCCTTATTTTAATGTTTACCTTATTAAACTCCTGAAGAGTCCATTTTGCTAATTTGAAGGTGCTAGTGTTCCCTGCCCTTGCCATGCCAAGAAGCTCAAACACAGAGGTGGAATCATCATTGAGGTAGGAAAAGTCCTCAAAAAGGGCATTTACCTTTAGAGGCTCTAAATTTGCATGCTTCTGCTTAGCTTCCTCCTCCTCCTGAACCTTGTTCTCCCCCTCCATATCCTACGAACTGGGGAGTCATCAATTTCCATTTCCTTCTCTTCAGAAGCCTTCTCCTCATAGAACACCATGTTATCCTTAACCATATCTTTCAAGGCCTGGTTCTTCAACTTGGAAATGTGTTTAGAAACCCTTCTCGGCTTATCCATTGCCTCCGTTGTCATCACATTCTCTTGCAACCCCTCCTCCTTACCACGAACCTCAGTGATACCCTAGCCAATGTCCAAAGCTTCGTTCTTGGGTGTGGAATCACCACAGCCCACCATCGTATCCTCACTATCAGCTTGGGAATCCAACTCATTCAGAATAAGGTGCTTAGCTGCCCATTTGATTTTAAGGTTACCCTTCTTCCTCATTTTCAAGGAGGTAGCCATAGGGGCTAGGGACCTATCCTCGTCCTCTTCAATCCACTCCTATTCCTCAACAATGCCAGTATTTGAGCCAAAAGCTATGCTTAGAATCTTCTCCTTACCGTTAACTGTAATGGAAAGGACAAGGGCTTTAACATTCTCCTTTATTAAAAGAATAAGACCCTCATGGAGGAAGGGAGCCCTCTTATTTTTTAAGTGAGTATAAACAAGACCTCCATGGAAGTCAATAGAAAAAATAGAAAGGAAATAAACAACCCATGTCTGAAATGGTTTAAAAGAGTAAAATGATGGCCAAGGATTGCAGTGAACTTTCCTTCCAACGTCACATACCGTATTATCACCTCCACAATATTCACCCAAACCTTCTTGAGAGACTTTCGCTCATAGCCTCAACTTTCCATTTTGATAATTTTTTTTTTCATTCGTCATCTTTGAAGAATTGAGCCATTGCTTCCTTGTTACTCTTCTTGTCCTTATAGAACTTATGACCAACCATCAGCAATTGAGTCACAGTAGCAATAAGCTCCTCATTGATATCAACTACCAAGCCCTTTATCTAAAGTTTACAGTTATTCCAACAAGAAACAAACTCCGTCGAAGCATTTGGGTCATGCCCATGCAATCTTTCTAAGAACAACATAAAATTCCCAAGCTGGAGAATCCTCCAAATTTTATTTTCTTCCTCAGGCTCTCACAAGAATGCAACTCAATCTGCTCCTATTGCCACCCATATCCTCAAAAACCAGAAGAAGAAAACCCTTGCAATTATCATTCGTCTAATAGCTAGCAAGCCAAACCAAACCCACAAAGTGTGTGAGTTGAGAATCGGTACTAAAGATTAAATGGTGCCACCACATAAGCTTAGAAAAAGCCATCATTTCTCATTATGATCCTAGCTTTCTTAGGAAGGAGAGAGCCTTCCTCCCATGCACGATACTCATTAAGCTTGACAACCTCATTGGAGGAAAAATCTTCCAATGAATTACCTTCTCGAAAAATGTGAGATACACAGGTCTCTTCACAAGAACTTAACATAATTATAGTATCCTTTATTAATTAATCAACATTCCAATGGGGCTTATGGGTGCCACGTAGATAATTGATGATGCTTAAAGAGTTGCCTTCTACCCATATTTTAGAGTAACACCTATCCACCCAATATTTGATGCTTATAAATGCAGCCTCCGCCTCAACATAGTGATTTGTTTGATTTTCCAATGGGAGTGCCACTATACCTAAGAGCCTGCCATCCTCACTCCTCAACACCCCCCCACAACTTGCAGGCCCAGGGTTACCCTTGGCTGCCCCGTCAAAATTAGCTTTAACCCACCTTGAAGGCAATGGCCTCCATTTAGTGTTCAATCTAGCGTTTGAGCTGGACTTAGAGATCTCAGAAGGAACATAAGGAATCTTCCAATTAGAAATCACCAATAAATCATACCCAGCTAAGCAAGTAGATGGGGCACAACGAGGTGACTCAGACCCAATGAGAGAAAAATTCTCCAAGATCGCCCAACGAATCTTGATGAAAAGACTACTGACTTTGAGTTTAGAATCACATAAGTTTCTATTGTTGCATTATTTCCATATTCCAAATGCAATATGCAGGGCCATAAGATCCCAAAGCCACTGAAGAGTAGAGGAGGTGTAGGGACACTTCCACTGGTCAACAAAATTACCAAGGGATTATGGGAAAACCCAATCTAGATTCCATAGTGTTGACAATGATTTCACTCGCATCAAGCAGCTCGTATAAATTTTCCACAGACAAAACCACGAAAAGCCTACCTTTCTTGAAAGATATGAAACAAAGACAACCTAAGAAAGAATTCTGCATTCACAGAACAAAGATTGACTTTCGTTTAATCCCAAGTCTCTGTAAACTAGGTCATGATTGCACTAAACATAGCTCTCGGGTAATGATGTGACAATTTTGCTGTTAATTTTCCTTTAGGGCCACATTCAAGTGTTATGCATACACATTTAGTTCAATATTTCTTTGAACATTTTGAAATCAGCTTTCCAACTTGAAAAGATAAACTCAAAGTTCATGGAAGCAATAAATTTAACATTGGATTTTAAAATATTTCCAACAATCTCCTTGCTATCACTTAAGTAGATTTAGCATTAAGCATTCAACAATTTCATGGAAAATAAAATATTTTCAATGAAACTATTTCCATCCATTTATATTTTTTTTGGAAAATTTTCAAAAAATATTAGCATCTAGTCTAAAACAAAACTTTAAAAAATAAAATAAAATTTCTCCCAGTTATTCTCCATGGATGCCCCAAAGAATTAATCAAAATAGAGCAAACCACTTTATACTTCACCAAATTGCTTCACAACTACGTATAAAATGATGCAAGCTTTTAAAAAAAGGGTTTCGTTTATGGACACTGAATAGGTTCTGTATGCACCCTTAAATGACGCAACATACAATCTTGTTCAGCGGAACTTACAAAACCAACTACAAAAGATACTTAGATAGGTAGCTATCCATAAAGCTCTGATATCAATTAATGTCTACGTGCATACAAAGTTTTATGCTAGAATGGTTCAAAAGATAGGAAAAAAGAACAAAACTTAAAAGAAAGTTCTTGCTCCTCCAACATCCACAAATTATGAACTTAAAAAACAAAATTAAACATCCTGTGCCCTTTTATAGAACACAAGGCTCAAATAGGATAAGATATTTACATGAGAGGGAATCTAAGGAACCAATCTCATCAAGGCACATGGAATATTGTGACCAATAGGAGAGTAACAATTGAAGGCAATGGAAGTCAACTCCAATTACTCATTGAAGCTCTTCGGGTTCTACTTTTTCATCTGGAATCTTCGCCAAGAAAATAACTTGAATCATGATAATATGTAGGGACTTTCCATACATTCAGAATGATAAGGAAATTTTTTTTCCCCCTACACCTCGCGTGGCTCTGGTTCTATCACTTTAGTTACTACCCCTTTTCCGATTAAATTTATGGCAGTTTTCTAAAACTTTTGCTAACTATCTCAACTTGACGGCGATGCACTATATTAATGGATTAGAATGTTATGATTACCTTGAACGATGATCACATTACTTAGCATTAAATTCGCACGCCTATTTCAGCACCTATTATCTCCTTACTTCATCAGGTGATGACATGTAGCATTTTTCCAATTTCATTCTCATGTATAATCCACACACTTAACACCTCTGTAATCATTACGACCTTCTTTAAACAATTGGAAATGACCCCATATTAATTTAAAATCTCCAACTTGCTTGATTCACAATCTCCGTACTACTTAAATCTGAAGCAATTTCACTAAACATGTGCAAAGAATTTATTTGATTTAACCTTTAATTATGAGGAATGTTAATTAGTTGCCACCTCACATATATGATTTCTAAAAAAAATTCTGGGCAACTATGTACCGCTAGTTATTCGCGACTTTCTATAAATTTGTGCTTTCCTCCTCAAACTCTCCACACTTTTCTCTTTTTCTATTTTTATGTAATTTCATTCTGTTTTGCGCTTTTACTCCTTTGCTTCTTGACCATGGATACTCCCATTTGTTTTAGTTGTTCTCATAGACAAAATGTTTTCCTGGGAAGCATCACATCACAAAGGCTTGAAAAGGTTTTCATTATTAGGACTTCCAGTTTTACTGTGCCAAATTTATGCTTGGTCCTTGGGGAAAGATATGTTGCATCCAACCACTACTTTCGTTTTTATTTCGACATAGCTTCTCATTTTGTAGCTTCGCTCCTGGACATTGGGCTGCCTATTGAAGATGTGCGCGCCACTATGAACTTAATAGTTAAACCATAATTCTTGGATAATTTGGACACCATTTTAGCTGTTGCACACCCGACAATTGGGATTCCTTCCATGGATGATATTCCTCAATTCTTGAATCACGGGGAAGTGGTTCTACTTCAGCCTTTTCTTACTGATCTCCATATCCAAGACTTTGAAGTTCACCGGGAACTCGCCTACATTGGCTATTTAGCCTTGATAGAAGAGGCGTCCCAGATTGACTAAATAACTACTATTGTTTGCAACTTTGCTCACATTTCTCTTGAATCCTCCTTTTTTTGTTTTTCAACAAGGATTTTGATATCAGATGTATATACATGACATACATATATATATAGCTTATTTTTTTGTGGTTATCACTCTTGAAAGTAAGTTTCACTGTTTATGGTTTTATTGTTTCAAATTAGTTCAAGAAATTGTTTCAATTTCGCTCTCATGTTTAAGGTATATTTAAGCAGAATTTGTTAATGCAGAGGCCGAGCAAGGGAAAAGAAAACAAGAAAAAAAAAGAAAGAAAAGAAGACAAAACCCCTAAAAAAAAACCAAGCTAGGCTAACACTACGCTAACCCTAACTACCCTAACTCTAACATCACGACAAACTAACTCTAACTAAGCAATTTATTTCAATTTATGCTGCCATTTCTCTTACATTTTTAGTACGAATTACAACATGCTTATCTTTAAATTCTCTTATCAACATCTTCAATATCCTACTATAATAATGAAAAATCTTAAGTATCATGCATTTAAACATCATAAATTCGAAGGTGTACTTACCCAAAATATGGCTTAAATGTATGTAAATGATCTCATTAGAGACCGGTTGCATACATGACGTTTGGTGTGGCAATACTGTACCTTCTTCCAGCCTTGGTCCATTTCCATGAACGACTGCGTTCATTTCTCTATTTCCTTCTCTTCTGAAAACCTTCATATCTCTGGCCCTGTCTCTACTTTGCATTGTGTTAGACCAAGATATATCTATACTTATATCATTATCAAAAAGAGAAAAAGTAAAAACTTTATATTCTGTATCTTGTATAAAATCAAGAAAATGTCCTTTTATATCTAATGAATTTTCAACTTGAAGCACAATACACGCATCTTCAGCTTGATTTTCCTGCTTTATCCCGCTACTTGTGTTTTCCACGTATACAGGGAATGATGATCCATCCATATCTTTTCCTCGTTTATGGTGACTTTCCATAAACTTGAATCATGATAATATGTAGGGACTTTCCATACACTTAGAATGATAAGGCAGAATTTTAGCCCCCTACACCTCGTGTGGCTCTGGTTCTGTCACTCTCGGGAATGGGCTCTCTTGAAGATTAACCTTTGTTCCCACCAAAATTGAAATACTAGGATCTTCGGTATTCCGGTGGACTCAAAGTTGTCAGCATTATCACATCCCAGAGTGATAAAACCAAACTAAATTTTACTCCAAACATGACTCAAATTTTCCTGACCGTCCATACCCAAGCTTTGCATCACAATCAATATCTCCTACAAATCACAAAATCCCAATATTAAATCCCTTTTTAAAACAAATATGCTATCATGTCTCATGTAAATAAAACCAAGATTCAAATATTAACCCAAAAATCCACAAAAAATCACTTTCAAAAACATATCACACATCCTTGCATGTATACTGGATCACTAGGATCATTGTACATAAAAAATAATTAACATTTAACATTTTACTTCACGTTTCAACCCGATACCCGGTACCCGGTACCCAGTTGAACAACTTTACCCACTTACTTTCCCGGACCTCAGTTATACTGGAACTCCAATTTACCGGAGCCGCTCATTTTGACTTTACATTACCCTTTTTCCTTTTCTATGTTTCTAATACCCGGTATCCGGTGTATGAATCACCATTATACGAAGTTCTTTCCTTTAAACTAAAGATTTTCTTTTCTCTTTTCACTTCTGGTGATCATCCAATTTGTTAGCTCATGCCATAGAAGTCATATTTTCACTTGGGTCCCCAAGTCTTTTTAGTCTTGGGGCGTGTTGCGAGACCACACAACACCTAGGCCAAGAAATTTACTCCATAGAAGAGAGGAAAAATCACATTCAAGGAAGATATAGAAAGCACTCTCAACATCAGCTTCACAAAGAACACATCTATTTGGGATTGCAAATCCCCTTTTACAGAGATTATTCCACATTAATACTTTTCCTTGCATGAGCAGCCAAAGAATACATTCACCTTGGGGATCAACATCTTGTTCCATAATTTCCCCCAGAAAGGAAAAGAATCAGGCTTTTCCAACGAATTAGCACAGGGAGCCCAAACAACCCTGTCCGGTCTAGGAAAAATAAGAATACAAACATTGCACAAAAAATCCTTTAAAACCTTCAATGATCTAGGTCCCAATCCTGGAAATTCTTCCACTCCCCATTCTGAAAATAGTTAGCCACCCTAATGCCAAAGACACGTTTGCAAATAGGAACAATAGGAGGGGCCTAGGGGAAATTGATTAAAGGTTTAAAATCAAACCAAACATCCTCCCAAAAAAGAATTTTGGTACCATCACCCAGCAGCCACCTAACACCATTAGTAATCAAGTCCTTGCAAGGAATGATATTTCTCCAAAAACAAGACCCAAAAGGGATATCATCAGAAGTCAGCATATTCTAGGTTCTCCCAAAGCCATGCAGATATTTGTTTCTAGCCAGAGAGGCCTAACCAACTTCCCCATTAAGGAGCCTCTAAACATTCTTCAACAATAATGCCTTATTGAAAGCTTTTAAGTTTCTAATGCTTAGACCACCCCATTTCTTTGGCTTGCAAACCAAATCCCAAGCCACAAGAGGAATTCTAGCTTTGGATTCAACACCCGACCACAAAAATATTCTCATGATATGTTCCATTTTCTCCTCAAATTTGACTAGAATGAACTAAAAAGACTCATTGCATATAGAGGCAGATTCTGAAGAGTGGAGGAAATGAGTTAGTAGTAGTTTTTGTTGTTATCACATGATAAAGCCATATAATTCATTACTAAAATTTGACTAACACTAATTGCGATACAAAATTATTTTAAGGACATGTGAGACATCAAATCTTTTTAGATGGCCACAACATAAGAAGTTTTTTTAGAATTGAGATTTTAAAGGGAAATCTAAATAAATATAGCTTGTTTTTTATATGATTTTTTTGAATTTAATTCTATTCTACACCATTGAATGAGAATTTTTGTTCCATTCAATTTTTTTTAGTTATTTCTTGAGAAAGTCACTCTCTTTTCCAACTTTTGACCAATAACAAACCATAGGTTTTATGTGAAATATCAAATTAGTAGTTCAAAAGAAAATTTATTATAAATTATGTTTATTAATTCTTGAATATTTTTTTTTTATGTCAAATCCTCACTTTAATATTAGATATTTGTATATGATTTTATTTTAAATAAATATTTATAGAAGGGTAATTTTTCATTGATTATAGTTTTTGTTATTTGTAAATTGTCAATTTTTTTGGAATTATAGTATCTACCTATCTCTGAATCTCTATTAGTATATAATTTCGGTGAGTGTTGGAGTGACTTGGATTCAAGATATATACACTAGTTATTTATTCCAAATTTAATACTTCATATAGTTTTCTAATTACATTATATGTATTTGTTTCTTGCTATACGATATTTACTTTCCTAATTGTAATGTCTATATATTATTAATTTGCTTTCTACAATTTTTTTGGATTTTAATGTATTCTATATAGATCAACACATCTACATATTTTCTTATGTAAATATTTTATTTAATAACCATTTCTATTAAAAGACATTGGACATATTTATAAGGGACTAGTAATGTATATTTACTTTAATTATGTATACAAATTATTATCATTTCCATAAAATTCCTAATGCCCTCTTTGGATAATTCAAAGTTAATATTAATAGACACACTTTAAAATAGTTTCCTATCATTATTTAAAAAAATTATCTACCACTTAAACAACTAAAACCATTGAAATGATTTCAAGTTGTTTTAAAATAATTTATTATCAGTATACAATACTATAATAAGAATGATAATTATATTTAAATAAATAATAATTTTAATGTAACGCCCCACCAAGGAACCCCAAAGGACAAAACAAAACATGACTAAATAACAAAACAATTTTTATTTTATTTTTTTAAACAAAATAACTATGAACTTCATAATATAACATACATTCTAATCCTAAGTCCTCTAAGGTTCCATGACTGCATTACTATCATAACTATAAACAAGAACTATAATTATTTCATTAACAAATATGTTTACATGATTTGCCTAATAAACAAAAACATTTTAATCCTCCACATTAAATAATTCAACAATATGAATTTCCATAACATGTCATAAGATAAACATCATTAACAAGCACTTATAAATAACTAACAAGTACATATACAATTCCCATTACATGAGAGTGCATCATTAAATTGTTTATATGAGTGCTTCCCTGATTACAATTGGAAAGAATACATCAATAGTACAATTGAGAGACAAGTTCAATACATATACATAAAAGCACTGTCTCCTCGAATTGGAACATGAATTGGAATCCACTACACTAGGTACAACCTCCACACACACGAATAAGCAGTAGGGAGAACCCAATGGAGGAAAAAAAAACCTCTTGACCATGTGGAACCCTAAGGTCCACCCCCCGTGCTAGGAGATAACATAAGGTCCCACTACAATAAACAGTCAAGAAGACAAAAGGCTAACATAAAGAAGACCAAACATGACTCCAATACAATATTAAAACAACATTAACATCACATAAACACATACATCACTTCCAAAATAATTCACACAACAGAAGGAGAAAGCACAACTAAGGAATGTTAGACTCCAATAGGGAAGAGTGTCATCACATTGTCTTGGCATGGGTTGTCCTGATAGTCTCTCACTAGACGCCGACCCCCATCTATGGTTGTCCTGACAGTCTCTCACTAGATGCCAACCCCATAGGGTGACACATGTGAAACCAACATTCCTTTCGTGAGGACAAGGAAGTTGATCTTGCCAACCATGCTTTCTCAACCCATCCTTAGCCTAAATGAGCACTACATGCATGACTGAGGCATCCAATTATCTTGTTTAATGTGAAATCTACCCATTCCCCTAATTCATTTTTAGGTTATCACTGGATTAAGAAACTCTCCAATGAGTTGTCCTGTTAGTCTCTCACTAGATGTTAGCCCCCATTGAGAGCCACTCCCCCTATTTTCAACTAGTAAACCCTACAAAACAAGCAGGGTACTTACCATTTTGCACACTGAACATAATCACATGAAACTAATCACCATGCAAGGAATTGACCCTCTTGCACACATATCACAATCAAAAGAGTCTATACAAAGTGCAAGGCATTGACCCTCTCACACACATATCAAACATTACCAAGCTACCTCCAAAATGAAACAATCATAAAACCCAAACATACAAGATACTCCCCCTAACCTCTAGAAGCCCACCTTAACCATTTTGCACAAAAGACTCCACTTTAAACAAAGAATTGAGAATCACCTTAATTTCACAAATCAAACCCACTATTTAAAACAAGAACACAAATACCAATATAACCATGAAATCAACACATATTAACAAATCATCCATTGAATGATTATGAAAGAAATTAACATTAAAAAGAGAGTCAAATCAATCCTTCTAAACAAATTCTTCCATTTACAAATCAAAAGTAAATTAATTTTCACCTTATTAGTTTCCCAATTTATTTAGCTTACAAAACCATTTAATTGTAGAGGCAAAATATTTTAAATAACTAAATTCATCACAAATTCCTTAATTAACCATAATTTATATTCATATAAACGTATACATACATACATATACATACATACATACATACATACATACACATATATATAATATATATACATAGATATATATATATGTATATATATACATATATATATATACATATACATATATATATATATATAATATACATACATACATATATATATATGTATATATATACATAGATATATATATACATATACGTATACGTGTGTGTGTGTGTGTATATATATTATAGTCAAACATAAAAATACTGACTATCTGAGTTGTTGTTTTCTATCTAATAATTATCAAATCATTAAGTAAGAAATTCATCCATTAACCATACAAGATCTTTGACTATCAAATTAATAAACCTAACATGTAATGCCCATGAATATCTAAACAATACAATTAATGGATAACTATAATAACAATATGATAGTCAAGAAAATATATATAATTTCATCAATATAAGAACATGCAAATAATTCATTGGGTAATTATATATCCGTATTCTCAACTTTGTTCAAATAAATTTAAGACATATTTATATATTAGATGAATATGATTATATGTAAATGTGTAAGTATTTTATGTTTACTATCATATACATGCATTTAAAATACTTAAAATTAAGTTGTTTAAAAAAGTATAAGAAACATCCACTTAAATATGCTTTCTTTTACTTTTACATACATATACATGCATTGACTATACTTAAATTATGTTGATTAAGATAAATAAGAAGTAATCTCTTACCCCAAGAGATATTCAAAATAATAATCATTGTTTTAAATTCATAAAATATTTCTAGATTTCTATTTAAACTACTTGACCATATTGCATCTAAATAGACATAGACTTTGTGAGGAATCCCATTTATTGATTTATTTAACCACCTAAACATTTCTTTTATTCTCACTATTTGTAGAGGTAAATAGACATTATAAAACATACGTGTATACGTGTACCTTGCAGAGAAAGTAATAATATAATTCAAAGGATGGAATTTATACACTTAGAGGCACTAGCCAAGGTAGAATGGGGCGATCGACTACCAAAGAAGGTTTAATAGACTTTCCTGAAGGCATAACAACCAGTAGCGACATTGGAGAAGGAGAGAGCACACACTGGTGTAGCCTTGAAAGGCTTTAGAAACTTAACAAGGAAAATATACATCGACACCCATAAATTCCCAACAACAAGAATCAATAACTAAACAGAAAGAATCAGTTGCTAACAAACACATATCCACCAAAAATCAAAAGAAATTGAATTGCCAAAGCATATAGTGTTATATGTAGATCCAAGTATCAAATACCAAGCAAATATAAATCACTATTCAAATATCAGATGCCACATATACATCACACTACAAGCAGATTAGAAGCAACGTGCACCGAGAGTCAGACCATGTTAACAACACTTACCTTATATCCCATTCAAAAATTCATAGAGATTGCTTATCATGAATATAAAGGTCTGTGTTATAAGCATTGAACATTCATAAAACGTTCATAGGTCCAATATCAAATTTTTGGCAGGTATAAAAGGGATAACATATAAAGAAAACATGCATTTAGGTGCAAGATATCTGAATAAGAAATTTGACGACTACCTGGAACTTGCATTCCTTCAAGCGTTCATCGTCTTCCTCCAAGAATATTCTTTTTTCCATTCTAGTAGCTACCTCCAAAATAATGTTAAGGCATGATCCAGAGCGTGAGTACCATGATAAGAATCGTCTAATGGATAATTATGATGTCGATAATGGCATAGGGATCTCTCTCCCATTTTACTTCTATATGCTATCCTTCTACGTTTCTCCCTTTCTAGAATCAGCAATGCAATTGTTTTACAAAAAAAAAAATTGTAGACAAAAAAAATTACTTCCCAAAATCCAAAATCAATCATAATGAAAAACTCTCGAAAATATAATTATTTACAAAAAGAAGGCTGTCTTATTTTCGGAAATAAAATCTAATAAAAATCTCTAAAATCCCCCAAAAAGATAAACTGTTGAAAGATTCCATGCAAGTTTTAATTTTAGAAAATAATTAATTTTTTAATAATTGTTTGAGTTGTATGTTGCTGTATGCTCACTCAACCAGTCCCATTTTCGAAAATCTATTCAATGCTTTTTTCATGAGCCATAAACTATCTTTATTTACCATATTATTTTACTATTTATTAGTTGCAACATTCCATTATCATATTTTATTTTAATATTTCATTTCGCTTTTAAAGTTATTATAAACCATAATCATTAATAAATATGTTTGTATCTATTTATCAAAATACTTTTACTTAATCATTTATTTAATATATCAATTAATCAAAAACAACATTTATCAAACAAATTTAAATTAAACAAACCAAATATCAACAACAATTACCTAAACATAATCAGGGTAAAAAAAACAAGACCAACTGACCTCAAACATAAGACTACACTGATGAGGTAACAAACTAGATACTTATCCTCTTCGAGGATGATGGCTAGGGTAGGGGACCAAATGTTATTTTCGATCAACTATTCCATTGGGTTTAAGACATGTTTAGACCTGCCAATTCAGGTGGAGTTAATTCCTAGTACCTACAACTTGCAACACATAAAACAGTCGAGCATGTACATAATCATACAATCAGGCACATTGTGAAAGGAATTCACAGCGTAGTAGGGTACTCACAAGTGAGTATTGCGACACTGTCCCTTTCACCCAAACACAACGAACAAGTAACCACATCAACTCATAAACTATCAACTACATATCAATCAAAATGATAATATCATAATGGTCATGATAAAATAATCATATACTGATCATAACAATGCATCTAACATCATATACTGTATCGTAAAACAGATCAACTGCTTAACATCATTAGCACATACCTTAAATATCACTATTATTTTTACTTTCACTTTCGAGTTCCAAAACTTACTACCTGCACATCCATGGTGAGAATGGAGGGACACAACATTTAACTATTTAATACCACACAAAGAAAAACCAAAACATGTGTAGATGCTACCTAATTCTATTTCATAACTTTATTAAATTATTATCTATTGAAAATAGAACATGATGCTATGATAATACTATATTCTAAATTCATAAATTGATATCATAAATTCATAAGTTTAGTTTAGTTTAGTTTAGTTCAGTATCAGTTCAATTCAGTACATTATAGTTCAGTTTAGTTTAGTTATGGTTCAGTTATCTTCAGTTGCATGTAGTTAGTTTGAGTTGAATGCTAGTTGACTTCAATTGACTTGAGTTGCATGACTAATGACTTCAGTTGCATGATAGATAACATGTAGATACATTCAGTTAAGTGGGGATGATCAATCATGCATAATGTTTGCATGAATTGGTGGAGAGATATGTTTTAGTTAACTAAGATTGACTTGGACCCACATTGGGCACCCAAGTTGGCATCTTGAAGTTAACACCTTTTGCATGAGAAGATATTTACAAGGCTCAGTTAAGTGGGCCTATTCTTGGGTGCCAAGTTTGAGGTGATGCTTGTAAGATATTTTCTTGACCAATGATCAGTTAAGTGTTTAGTTTGGGGCACCTAAATTGAGGAGACTTTGGTTTTGACTTTATGTTATATAGTGTGGAACTCTACTTGCACAATCTAGGTGTGGTTTTTTGAGAGGAGATTTATGCTCTTATATTTGACAACTCTTAGGAGTTTACAATACAAAATTATTGTCTATTTATTGCAGCAAGTGCATCAGAGTTTGCAGGAGGTTAGCAGGATAAAAGGTTGAGCTTGTGCATGTGTGAGGGTTTGAAACATGGAATGGGATGTGTGGATTCATGCTTGGTCACATGGATAGCTTGTGCTACAAAAAGTGTATGAGAGTTTAATATTGCAAGTTGTGAAGAAGGATCGTTGAAGGAAAGGAAGCATATCAATCAACGATTGATACAATATTATTGTAATCTTGTTTTAAGGTTAAATAATACATGCACTATTGATTCTGGTGGAGTTTTTCCGGAAAGGGTTTCTCCACGTATATCCTTTGTCACTTCTATCTTCTTGTCTCATTCTTCTACAATCTTCTGTCTCTTTCTACAATTGGTAAAATTGATCTAAATAGATTAATCATACACAAAGAATTGTGACAAAGAAAACTTAGTTAAATCTACAGTATAATAGTTTTACAAGTTTTAAGTTACAATTTCACCTTCATTTTCAACATTTGGTATCAGGTAGGTGAGAGTTTATTGTAGGTTGTGAAGAAGGATTGTTGAAGGTAAGGAATCATATCAATCAAGGATTGATACAATATTATTGTAATCTTGTTCTAAGGTTAAATAATACAAGCACTATTGATTCTGGTGGAGTTTTTTCCCGAAAGGGTTTCTCCACGTATATGCTGTGTCACTTCTATCTTCTTGTCTCATTCTTCTACAATCTTCTATCTCTTTCTACAATTGGTAAAATTAATCTAAACAGATAAATCATACACAATTAATTGTGACAAAGAACACTTAATTAAATCTATAGTCTCATAGTTTTACAAGTTTTAGGCTACATAATTACCTCCATTTTCATTAATTGTAGCAAGTGCATCAAAGTTTGCTGCAGGTTTGTAGGTTGAGCTTGTGCAAGTGTGAGGGTTTGAAGCATGGCATGGGATGTGTGGATTCATGCTTGGTCACATGGAATGCATGGATAGCTTGTGCTACAAAAAGTGTATGAGATTTTATTTCAGGTTGTGAAGGATTGTTGAAGGAAAGGAAGCATATCAATCAAGGATTGATACATTATTATTGTAATCTTGTTCTAAGGTTAAATAATACAAGCACTATTGATTCTGGTGGAGTTTTTCCCCAAAAGGGTTTCTCCACATATATGCTCTGTCACTTCTATCTTCTTGTCTCATTCTTCTACAATCTTCTATCTATTTCTACAATTGGAGATTAATCATACACAAATAATTATATCAAATAACACTTAATTAAATCTATAGTCTCATAGGTTTACAAGTTTTAAGCTACAATTTCACCTTCATTTTCAACACTTTGAATGTTATTTATTTAAAAAGGCTCAATCCCACCTCATGGTCGATTGAGTGTATTATTGAGGATTCAATTTCTATTTTAAACTCATTTCAAGAGTTTTACGTTTCCCATGTCTATAGGGAAGGTAATGGTGTCATTGACTACCTTGCTAACTTGGGAGTTTCCTCTTCTAGACATTGGGACTCAAATAACCCCATCCCCATCGAACTTCAATCTATTGTTAAACACGACCAAATGCCACATGTTTCTTATGTTGGTGGGAGGAAGAAGATTTAAAGGAGATTACGTATTGCTTCATTTTTATACCTATTTTTTGATTGGAATTGTGATGTGCTCCATCTGTCTTGGAAATTGTGGTGATGAGTGTGGGAAATTCCCAAGGGGAGCGGCCATTATGACATGCTATACCAAGGGTGTCAGACTAACATGGTTTCTGGGTATTATTTCCTCTATAAATTTTGGATTCTTCATTTTCTCCTACTAGATTTCTATTTCTAGAAGAAGGCTGGGAGTTTCTCTAAGTTGGTGATTATGGGGCCTGATAGGTGCAAAATTGAACTAGTTACTTATGAAGATACTAAGGCTAATGGTAGGGTCTAGGATATCCTTGATAAGGGAGGGGTCACTCCCTTCAAGCAAAAACTCTATGGTTTTGAATCTCAAGTCTTCCAGAAGTTTGTGAATGGTTGGCATAATAGAATGTTAAGGATCTTTGGGGTGGAGATAAATTTTACTGAGGATTTTATAGCAAAGGTCATTGGTACTTCTATGCAAGGTAGGAACTTTTATAGAGAGAGGGTTGTGTCTAAATCAACAGGGGTCATTTTCTTGAGGGATAAGGAAAGAGAAAATATTAAGAAGCTAGGTTGTGGTGGGTATGATCGGTTTTCCATCAAGTCCATTTGGAGGGAGGTGGAAATGGCTATAATGTGGTACTTCACTCTTGATGAATTTTTTTATGCTATCTATAGCTACCACTTCATGTTTCTCAACCACTTTCAATATGGTAAGTTGGTATCATTTCCTTTCTATCTACCCTTGTCCTTGGAGAATGACATTTTGAAATTTAGGAATAATTCCAATAATCCCTATCTACATGAGAGGCTTATTATTTTGATTGTTGAGCATATTGAAGCTAGGTATGTGATAGAGACTCCTAGAGTGAACAAAGCTTGTAAACCTAAGGAGGTTCCTTATGATTTTTAAATTGGCAGAGAGTTTGAAGATGTTGAGGAGGGTGAGGAAAATTCTTTTGAGGTGCCCTTCAAGACTCATGGAAACTCTTCCAGAAAAAGGGCTAAGAAAGAGGTGTCCCCTTTGTGGTCTAATGGCTCCCAAACTGATATGGAATTGGATGTGTCCCCTCTGGTTGGGGCTAAGAGTAAAAGTGATATGAAGACCATGAAGGGGAGTCGGGATCCAAGAAAGTGGAGTTGCCCCTTCCTTCTGGTGTGAAGAGGAAAATTCTGGCTAGGGAAGGGGAGAACAGGTCAGGGGAGAAGGTATTTGAGGGTAAGAAGACCCCTAATTTGGCCCAAGGAAAGGAGAAGGAATATCTAGTTGAGCCATAGGTTGGTGAGGAGATTTTTCAAGACATGGTTGTGTTGGAGAAGGGGAATAGTGAGAACAGGGTAAACATTAAAGTTGTGAGAGGGATTTCTGAAAATGTGATTGGTTTGGATGGGATCCCTAGTTTTATGAAGTTGGTGAGTAGAGGGAAAGATAAGTTTGAGTTTATTACTTGTAAGATTTTTGAAGGCCAGCTCGAGAGTTCATTTCAGGGTGTGCATATGAGCTGGGAATCTCTTGACTTAAATAATGTTGCCAGAATGGTGAGGGAAGGTACTGATGTTCTATTTAAGCTCTTCATGTGGTTTATCCATGAAGTCAAATAGATTAATGTTAAGATGGTTTCGTTGGCCAACATCAATGAGGGTATGATTGATAACAATAAATTGGAAGTGACAATCTACAATAAGGTCAAAAACATGAGTATGATCCTCAATAAAGTTGTGAATGATGCAACCAAACTTAGAGAGGATCATGACCCCATAATTTCTGCCCTTGAGTTGAAAGTTTCTAAACTCTAGGAGGACCTTTCTACCTTTATTAATTTTAGTCATGATTCACTTATGAATAGCATGAAGGGATTGATGGTTTTAAATGAAAAGGATCAAAATTGGATTGGTAGGCCACTCTTCCATGAAAAAGAAGTGCATGAGGTGGTGGATGGCACTTTGATGGAAAAACATGACAAAGAAAAAGAAGTGCAAATATTGATGAACTTGTAGTAGCCACCTTTCTATTTTTGGTTGGCTTTCTGGTTTGTTGCTTTGTCTGTTTTTGGTTATGGAGCTGATTTTTAACGTTCTATCTAGTAGCTTTCTCTCTATGTAAAAGGTTTCGGGGCCCCTTCAAAAACTACTTTTTTGATAATCAAAAACATATTTTCAAGGTGTAAGTATATAATAAAGAAAAATCTCAATTGTAATTCTAATAATTCAATTTTGAACATCATCATAATGCATGTATGTGTGCACATGTGTGTGCCTGCACACATGAGCACACAAAAAAAAAGTGCGTACGTGTGTTAGTTTTATATAAAAATATGTTTCACCTAGTAGTGATATGCTTTTTATTAAGTAGAAAACAAAAACCAAGAAAATGTTTCAATTATACGATGGTGTTGATCCCTTAAAAAAAAAAGACCCCAAGGGAAAAATGGCCAAACATAGGCCATTAACAACACTTAAACAACATACCAGTTTAGATTTTTTTTTATAAAAACTTAAACATAAAAATTAAAATATAACTTGAGTAAAAATTTACCCATAATCCTTTGTAAGGAACTTGTATAGCTCACCATGGTTGGTATCATTTCCGACCCCTTTGTTTTTTCCATGCCATTTGAATTCCCTATCTTGCATGAGATAGAGCATGGTGGATGATCTATCTATAAATTTGGAGCTAAACTTGGAAAGGAACTTTAGTTTTCCTTCTAGTTCCTCCACTTTTTTTATGGCAACCATCTCAACAATAATTTTTTTTGCATTTTGTACATCCATCCTAGGTCATTTCAACTTTGGGGGTAGTGTCATAACCATTTGATTCATAGATGAGTGAATTTATTTCCCAAAATAGACTTAGGCCTTTAGTTTCATCTTCCTCATTTTCATCCTTATCATCCTTCTCTTTTCATTTGTTTCTTTATCCTCACTTTTTATGGATTTATTGGAAATTTCCTTGATATGGAGGTTGGGGCAGAGCATCCAACAATATGATTAGATATTCTTATATTAGGCTTGGACCCACTCGTCACATCCTTAGTGCCCATTAACTTGTTTCTATTCTCACCATTCTATTTAGCTTTCACAATCCCTTTATTAGGAAAATCTTCCTCATCAACTGAGGTATCTTCTTCTTTAATGACCTATATGGGACTTCTTTTGGGGTTTTTAGCTTTGGAGTTCTTAAGACTCCCTATAAGGTTCCTTTGACTTGGAGAACCCAAATTACAAGTCCTCAAGGGGTTATTTTTTAGGTTATAGAGGTCAATTATAGCCTCCTTTTTGGAGGAGGAATTAGGGCTAGTAGCAACATGAGGGGAGGATTTTGATTTGGTATCCAATGAGGGTACATTATTTTTATGTTTGGATTTAGTGGGATATTATCTTTAAATCAATGCCCTTGATTTTGTATTTAACAATCTCCATAACATAAGTTAACTTTCTTGCTAGGGCTCATATATGGGGATTCATAAATGAGACAAAATGGTGCAAAGAAAAAACAATAACAAGCAACAAGTGTTTTTAGATATGATTGAAACTACTGCAAGGGTTATAACCCTACCTTTTGCAAAATCACTTACTAGCCTTCCTTCCTAGGCTCAAACCCTCAAAAGCAATCAACACTCATTCTTTTTGGATTCTTAGGCTCCTAAACACTTCATCACACTCCACAAGTATCATTCAAACCCTACCTAGCTGTGGTTAGCTCAATACAATGTATTTTCCACAAAACCCTCAAGAACCTAGGGTTTTTGTTAGTCCTAATTCTAGTGAACACACATAGTCCTCTATAAATCACACAAATGATTTATTTGTCACTTCACCTTTGGTGGAAACCTGTACAAGGTCCTGAAGAAGGTTTGTACCAAATTTTATCAATTTTCAACGACTTAAACAAGAGATGAATTTTTCAAGCTCATTGGAAACCCTAGCCCTATCATAGGGTTGTTAGTAGAATTTTGGCCATATCTTATTCAAAACAACATGAAATTAAACCAAACAACTTGCATTTGAATCAAAACAAAAAATTCTATTTTTTTCATCCATGTTTAGACCTACCACATTGTCGTATAGAGCTATACAAGAGTGATTTCATACTGTATTTGCATAAAATCTATCAAAAATGATGAAGAAATAGGGTGGTTTCATCAAAAATATCCTTCAACCATTTCTTGGAGTATTCTCCTTCACTCCTTTGATCTGTATTATGATTAAAAACTGTTAAAATTGAATTTACATTAGTTTTTTTTTCAAAAACCTAAAGTCTTATTCTTTTTATAAAATAAACTTGCCAACATATGCACTTTTCCACAACCTAGAATGAAAACAACATGAAGAGAGACCTTACAAGGTCGTCATGGTATTTTAAGACCTTATTGGACTCAAAAAACCAAAAAATTAGGTTGAGGAAGAAACCTCAAACCTTCACAAGCCAAAAATCACCTAGGAATTCAAATTTGCACTTTTGGCAAGAAAATCACAATTTGAACTTCTAAGCCTATTTAAACTACCTAAACCATTGTAGATGAACCCCATGTACCTCCTAAGACCTACAAAACTCAATTAGGACTAACATAAAAACATCATGAAAGTGATGCTCCTGCATCATACTCCCAAGGAAAAGAAAAGAAACTCAGGTTCCACCTAAGAGGATGTCTACAACAGTCTTCTAATTACCTCAGCTTGTTGTGAAATGTCTACTTTTAAAGAAGAAACATCTCTTTCTTTTTCCCACAAAGTCTCATCCTTGATACTCAACATTTTGTAACGCCGCTGCCGAGAACCCTAGAGGACTAAACCTAAACAATAAAAAATGAACAATTTTTTTTTAAAGTGCAATGATGCACAATCGATATTGAACATAACTTAATTATTATCCTACGTCCTCAAGGGTACCCGAATGCATTACTTAAATTCCATTATCCAAATTACAAAACCAAATAACTCATTAGCATCCAAACATTAATCATCAATAATCATAACATTAACTCATCACAAATGATCATATGAACCATGAGAAACATCCATTCTATAAACATAAAAGAATAATTGATTACTTTCATTCCATTTAACAAGTACAATATCACTGTTTACATGTTTCCTTACATACATGAGGTACATCAATCCAGTGTTTTAAATAAATTATGTACAATAATATTTTCTCGATACAAGTGAGGAGTGCTCAGCATGAAATATATGAAACATGATAAAGTTACAATACATTTACAAGTACAACGGTCAAACTCCCAAAAGTAGATGTAGTGTAGAAGCCAATGAATCTGATGAAGATGCAACATCACGTAAATGAAGGGAACCCAATGGAGAACATAGCATGTTCCACCCAATCACATGAACCAAAAGGTTCACCCCCCATGCTAGGAGGTAACAAAGGGCCCCGCCATATTTGATAGACAAGGACAAAACATTACAAGATTGACACAACCCATGAGCATAAGAAGAAAAATGACATCAAACAACAAAGACTATACTTCTAGAGGCACAAAGATACTCAAGATAAAATGACAAGTAAGGAAACTCATGGTTGTCATAGGAAAAGTGTCATCACATAATTGGACATAGGTTATCCAAGTAGTTCTTCCTAGGCCCCGACCCCCATCCCGGGTTATCCTGGTAGCCTCTTCCAAACTCTGGCCCCTCATGCCAATTATGTGGAATTGAACTACCTCTCAAGGATACGAAGTAGCCGATTATGCCATTCTAGGTCTTCCCGTCTCACCTCAAGCCTAAATGAGCACTTGAGGCTGAGCGAGGTACAACTTATCTTGTTTAATGTTTGAACTACCCTTTTCCCCCTAATTTATTTTTAATGTTATCACTTGTTAACTAACTTCCACATGGGTTATCTAGGCGCCCCTTTGTGCGTCGGCCCCCATGGGAAGCCACTCCCCTACTTCCAACCAAAAACCCATAGAAGAAGAAAACAAGGCCACTTGCACGACACAAAGCCCAAATGAATCACAATGTGAGGCATTATCCCATCCCGCTCACATGAGTTCAATCAAAGTGGTACACACAATGTGCAAGGTTCATAAGGCTCATAGACATGCAAAACAAATAACCATATCAAATGGCACAATAAGTATCCAACAAGAAGAAGTTTCCTACCGGCCTTTGGAAGACATTCTATATCACACGACACAAAAGACTTCAACTTAATCAATGACTCAGAGGTATGACATACTGATTATACATAACATCCATTCTTAATTGAAGAGAGTGTTAAGTTATTTAATACCACTAAGCAAGTAAATCTTTTTCCTTTCTCTTACCATCTCACGTATTAATCTAATCAAGACATAATACTAGGTAAGAGAACTTCCTCCTAAAACCATAAAATTGTTTATATATATATATATATATTTCATTACAAATACTTATATGTAAATGAAATATTTTTGACTTACAGCTCTTCATTCCAGTTTTCTTTTAAACAGATTTACACATACGAAACATAGACTATTATATATATATATACAAACAAAAAATACATATATATATATTTTAGTCAAATTAGATATATAATTTTTTACTCATAATGTTCGCACCTATGACAACTTCCACTTATTTCCAAATTGTGGTTGCAACGGTTAAAATCAGACTTTTCAATTCTTATTAGAGTCTTCCGACTCCTATTGTGGCTACGACCAGCATGAAGGAATTCTTCTTAAGTGTATAACGACCACTTTCTCAATATCCTTTCCATTGAATTCAGTCCCAATGTATAAGTAATTTCACACTTGGGTTAGCCCTTATCGGTTTCCTTTTTTTCCCCATGCGCGGTTAGCAAGAATCGTAATCATAATTTATAATCCATGTTGAGTGTGCAGACTTCATTTGTTTTCCAGACCAAATTTGTAACTCATAGATTGGAACAAAAACTATGAGTTAAGACCTTTTGGGATGACAAAATGAGCGGCGCTTATATCGTTTACCAAATGCTAACAGTAGTTTAAATCTAGAATCATTCATGAGATCAAATTTTGACTTGACTATATCCATCGACCCAAAGGACGTGTCAAAAAAGAATGAAAAAAGCTCAAAACTGGAGTTAAATCCATTGAATTAAGGTTATTCCACTAACAACCAGTTCGATTTGAAAGGGTAACATATATTTACATGCAACATTATCAATTATTTGATGTTTGGCACCTAGAAGTATTTATAGCTGATCTAACTAAAACTTAATATTAGCTATTAAGGCTAGCGCTAAAGCTTGCTCAGACTATTCCAGAGATGTATAGATTTAATCTTTTTTTTTAGCATTCTATGGTGCGTCCAAGGATAGCTGGAACAAGAGCATTTCGACCACTCTTCCTTGAAAACTTAATACATTGGCAGTACAACGGAAGGAACTAACACACTCACTGTTAGTCTAAACATGTAGAGAAGGGCGATGACTTAGCTCAGAATGGAAGATTAAAGGATGAGTTTATCAGCACTCTGAAGTGTGCACCTAAGGGAGGATGGAGAGAATACATCTCAGCTTACATCTCACTGTAAGCTATGGACATTAAAAGTTTAAACAAAACACATCAGACCAGTTGGGTGGCATCGGTGGCCAGAATTGGCCTGGCTAGATGGTCTTTTAAAGGAGGCACAACAACAGTGACTATTTAAATTGTACCCAATCAACTGAGCGACGGTTTCCAACTTCATATCGTGCATGATTTTAAAAGTTTTATATGATATCATCAATTCAAAACAAATAATATTTGATGAAAGAGTTTGAAAATTTTAGGGAATAAAAGCTATATTAAGACTCTACAGAAACACCCCCATACGCCTGTCATAAATTAAGGCTTCAGTCTGGAAATAAGCAAGATTCCTCTCGCTAGTTTTCTATTATGAAAATCGCATAATATTCTACAAAAATCAAGGTTAAGAGGCATTACCACCAAGTGTAGGAAATTTACAATAAATTAAAAATGTATATATTTTATACTGTGAGACTCATACATAATTCACAAAACCACCAGTGTTATAAGGGAAGAGAAGTAACAAATTTCATCAAGGTTGGGAAACAAATGATGCCAACTTCAATAAGGCTTCATAATAGCCAGAAATATTAGACCCCGATTAACCTAAGGCCGCAACTTGCAGAGTAATTTTCCCAAAACTAAAACATAGATTGAATACTACGGGGTGATTCCCATACAAAATATCGTTCTGATTTCAAACACAACAAGATAGGAAAATTTATGAAGATTAAAGGAAAGCAGAAAACTATTGGCTTCCAAGAATAATTATTTTCTCTCAAGAATATTTATTCATTGCAAAGAAAGGATGAGGAAGAGGTTTCTTCAAAAAAGAACCTGGATTATTTGAATATCTGAGCTGCAAGAGATACCGGTTGGGTAATAGCTCCAGACCAAGCTTTCCAACTTTTCAACCAAAAATTCTAGCTCCTCTTAGTCAACATCTCAACAAAAATCCTCTGCAAGAATACCAAAATCTCCAAAAGCCAAGCTAATGAAACTGACAAGAAGAATTTTCTTTTTTCGAACCAAAGAGAAAAACTTTACGGCCAAAAACCCAAAAACAAGAATTAGTTTCTTTTCTTTTGGGAGCAATAAAACCAATTGCCCCTGTGGAGTTAACTCCACTCCATTTCCAATTAATTTTTGTAACTGATTTATTCCATTCCCTCCAATATTTCAATTTACTCCTTTTTCCAAATGTCATTTAATTTTCCCTTTTCAATATAACTTGCACACAAAATTCATCTATTTAATAATTTATTATTTAAATTTCAAGTATAGTTTGCTTACGAAAGCATAATAATATATATGTACATACATTTATAGTTATATATATATATATATTATTTAAACATCCCATTTTGAATAAATAGTCTTAATTTAATAAAATTTACTGCCATATTAAATTAAATTTAATTCATTAATTTAATTAGATTTTTACATCATTACCTAAGCCTTCAAATTTGACATTCAAAATAAAATGAAATAATTAAACTAACCACAAGACTCAGGCATGACTCCAAAATCAGTCAACACATATCAATTGAAAGCATGACGAAGGTTAAATGACCACATGTAAACAAAATGATACCAATAGACTTACTAACGGGGTGCAACAACAAAGATTCATCCTTAAAAAGGATGATGGATCGAAGTGGGGGACCCAGTGTAACCTCTGAAACAACAACTCCATTGGGCTCTGGCACGCTCAGACTTGATAAATAGGTGGAGTTGATGCCCTGTACCTGCAACCTACAACAAAACAATGGGTTGAAACATATGCATGAAGAAATAATCAGTCACACCATGATGGGGAAATCATAGAGTCGCAGGGCGCTCGCAAGCAAGTGATGCGACTCTATCCCCATCAATGACACATAAAAACTAATATCACAACATGATAGCTCATACTTCGAACCATACATTTCATCATCATATCCATGATATTCAAATAAATAATCAACTAATCTACAAATCATATCATAAGTAAGAAAAATCAGATATCACAATGCCATTTATATTGTTAAACTCAACATCATAATGTTAATCTAACATTCACAATATCTACTCATCAAAATATCACCATGTCTGAATGGTATCCAATAGAGTCATAATGTCTATCAAGTAGTAACATAAATTTAAACAAAACAACATCATATAGTCTAGATGAAATCCAAGATACTGTCCACACATAAGCAAACTGAGGGGGCATCACACATTTGCTCCAAAAAAGTGCATTGTCCCTTACATAAAGCTAGCTCCTTATTTACACCCTTTAAGGCCTTGTCAATACACAATTTAGACTGCAATTCAGTGATGGACCCCTATAACTTGCTAATCTAATATTTAGAGTCTTATTCCAAATCCTCTAAGCTGCCCTGTAATTCTATCAAACATTCTAATGGTTGTTCAATTTTATCCTCTTCACTTTCCTTCAACATGCTATTCAACTTACAATCCATTTCTAAAATTTGATCCTCCTTTGACCTTGCTTCATTATTTGCATCTCTAAATTTCTCTTGCAATATTGCTTCAACAACTAAGACATTATCACTAAATTGTGCAACTGAAATCTCAAACTCAGATTTATTATTTTTCTTGTCTTGAAGACATGACCTAGCTTCCTCAAACAAGCCCTCCATAAATTGGATTTTGGTTTCAACTTTTGATAATTCTTGGCAAAGCACATCACAGTGTTGTAACCTATTTTGCAATTCACCTATACTACTATCTCGGTTAGTCAATGTTGAATATGTATCTTCCAATTTAATGGATGCCTCTTGCAACGAAAAATTATTTTTCTCATTCTCCTTAACAAGTTTCTTATACTTTTCTTCCTACACTTTGATGAAATCACTGGTAGCACTTTCCTCTACAATAAGTATCTCACTTTCCTTTTTAATTTTCCCAGATCAATTTCTCTACATTTAGGGCATGTCTAGAGCATATCTATTTCTTGCTCTTTATCTAGAAATTGCTTATAAAGGGCCTCAAGTTTTGTAATTTTTCTTTCTTAAGAGATATATCTAATTTGATCCAACAATTTTCCTCTCTTTTCTTCCATGCCCTTAATAGAATATAGCAAAGATTTAGCTCTCCTTGTTTTTGCAACAAAATTTATGCTCATATTTTGAAAAGACTCCTACATTGCAACTATTTCATCTTGCAACTGACTCTCCCTTCCCATTGCTTCATTTTTTTTGTTTGGACTACACTCATCCAATGATATTTTCAACATTTCAACATCTGATTGAAGGGTCTTGTTCTAAAAATCAACAATATGAACTTTATCTTTCCAATTCACTAGGTCTATTTTTTCCTTCTCCATTGACTTTGCATAGTGATTGGCCTTCTCCCTGTCTTTATTAATATCAGACTATAAGACAGATAAATGGACCTCTATCTTGGGACTTAGCTCCCTAATGCCATCTTGTATTGACTTGCATTCACCAAGCTACCTTTGCAAATTACAGATAACTTGGTTTGCATTATCAAGTTCCAATTGCATATGCTCAACAACTTCAGTTGAATTAAAAGATTTGTCTTAAATCCATTCTAGCAACCGAGAGTCATAATCCTTCATAGTGTTGGAAAGTAGGGCAATCTATTTAGCTAGGATAGTGGACTCATATTTACTATCTTCTATAGACTCTATATGATGACTGATATCTCTCATTTGAGGAAAGGAATTAAGAAGTTCATCAATAACTATATCTGCATAACCCTTCAACATGTCTTGAATTTCTCAAGGAAACTCATCAATTCTTGCTACTATTATGATAGTTCTAGGTATGATCATCACTACAAAACCTATCTCTTCCTCTTCCATTGTATTTAGAAACTCTTTTTCACCCACTAACATCACACTTGATCCCAACTTTTGGTCTTTATCTTCCTCCTTCAAATGTGCTAAGGTGTGGGTAACTCCATCCTTCTCCAAAACATAGAAATTCTTCCAACCATCATGCATGGTTTTCCTATCATATTGCCAAGGCCTTCCAATCAACACATGGAATATTACATCCATAAGGATGATATCACATAACACCTTTTCTTTATACCTTCCTATTTGAAACTCTACCAAACATTGTTCATTAACTAGTACTTGCTACCCCTTATTCAACCATAAGACTTTATAAGGTGTAGGATGAGGTAATATTTTCAAATTCAATTTCTCTTCCATCTCAATAGCAATTAGATTATCAATACTACTTGAATCTATAACAACTTGGAAACACTTACCTTGGCACTTGCAAATAGTCCTAAATAGTGACTTCCTTTGAGGTGGCTCCTTCTCCATTGGAACCTTGATCAATGTCCTCAAACAATAGATTTTTAGGGTTTTGGAGCTTGTTTTGACATCATCCTTCTTCTAGGTGCACCTCTGCTCATTCTTAGTTTGTTATTCTACATTTCAACGTCATTTCCTAGGTCATTTAGTTAGGTTTTACATTTTAGGAGGCACATTCGAACTTATTTGATTATCTCATGTTCTCTTATAGGAAATAGGTGGAGTATTTTCTATGGTTTGGTCTTGGTTACTTGAAAGAGTTTTTAGTTCAATCATAATGTCATCAAGGATAGGAGTCTCAGTCATGGGTTGAGGTATATTATTAAGGGATAACTCTACTATGTGCTTTGCCTTAAACTTTTGATAGGATTTGAAAAAGAAGTCCTCAAAATCTCTAATAGGTTCCATAGATTTAGGCCAAAAGAAGTCCAATGAGAAATTCCCACATGAATACATAAGATCAAAGTGATTATGATGCATAGTAAAGATCTCATTGTCAAATGGTAACTTTAAACATTTATGCACAACTGACAGGATGATATTCATGGAGCAAAGCCCTGGGTAGCCTAACTTCACATAAAATTGGTCCAATAACTAACAATTCTTGTCATGTTTCATTGAAAATACCTTAATTATCTTAGAGTTCCATAAAACTACCAGACCCCCAAAAGGCACCTTGGGCTGGTGAATGTGTTGAATTCCACTTTTTCCATTTTTGAATTGTTGCTTCATATGTGGTTTCTAAAATTTTTGTCTCCTGAAGCAAAACTATGTCTGCTTCACAAACATCTAGCTAATGCTTGGTTCAAGATCATTTGTTAGATTCATTAATGCCCCTGACATTCCATGAAATTATCTTCACTGCACTCAAGGAGAGAAACATGCTCTCCTTGAGTGCTTGGTCACAGACATAACAATATTTCCATTGAGAGTTTTTTCAACTCCTATTGCTATCTCTTCCTTCAATTTATCTGCATTGGGATTTTCGCTTCTCTTACCAAGAGATTTCTTTAATACTTGTTAGCTTGCCATAGAATGTGATAGAGACAAAGTTTTGGAATAATCAAACTCTACCAATTGATCATCCTAATTGTTTACCCATGCCACCATGGTGCCAACTATGGGATCCTGATCCAATACCAAAGGCTCTTCCTTCAACTCTACCACCTTGGGATTTCTCCCTCTTCTTCGCAGGGTTCTAATATAATCAACCTTACCTGCTATAAAATTTGGTTCATGCTCCAACTCATCCATCTTTCCCCCAATTTGCAATGCATTCTGGCCAAAAAAAATTTAATCCTGACCCTACTCTTAACTATAAAACTTCATCCTCCTCTTCTATTTCATTTTTTAACTCATCAAATAGGTCTAAACCAACCAAAAAAGTAGCTCTTGAGCTAAATTTTCCAACTCTTGATCAGATTTTGTAGGAATTAGACACTTTGATACTACATTTTGGGTTTCCCCTTCTACAACAATGAATGAAGTTTTGTTAGAAGATTGAATTCCTTCCCCAAACATTAATTTTTTGATAATACCATCCATATGCTGTTTTGAAATTTGTGAAAGATTTGGATTATACAAATAAAACATCAGTCCCATGCTCTTTTTCAAGAGAATAAATCATTTTTGTGTTAGAGAAAACTGGAAACATTAAGAATCCTTGTTCACACCAGAAATTTTCATTCCTTGTTCCTTAGAGACCTTTTCTTCTATATATAACTTTGGTCATTCTTTCCTCACTAATAATCCAATATGTAAAGATGAGGATGCCTTAGTTGTCCAAGAGACTACCTTAAGTGATGTTTTATCTTGACATACCCTCCCCTGCTTTTCTAACATGTTACATTCCTCCATTTCTCAACAAATACTACTACAATGTTCTAGAGAATGACACTTTGTGTAAGTGTTTTCTGGTATTTCTACTATAATATGTCATGTCCACAAGCCATATTTTGATACTTAAATTTGAGAAGGTATTGGCTTTGTACAATCTAACATTACACAAACCCTTACCAACTTTGATGGATTATTGAAAAAAAGACTTATCATGTTTAAGAAAAATCCCTATTTGATTAGCCATTATTTCTATTAGTTGCAATTCTCTAAATTCAAGTGCTAAAGCCTGCAATTGTATCTAGATAGGTCTAAACCTAATGGCTAAACCATGTAGCTTAAAATTTGGAGACCAGGGTCAGCATATATAGGCAAATCCCTGAAATACCTAGGATTTAACTTTGTAAATAGAATCTCTATTGGATTTCTCATGAAAAAGCATAATAAAGACACCCTTTTCTTTGTCAAGATAGAAAACCTTTGAAAACCTACCTATTCATGAAATAGAAAATCCTATAAAGCATCTAATTCAAGCGTAAGATTCTAGAACTTACAAATTAAATCTCTGTTATGTAGATCTTGAACTTGAGGTTGCGACAAATTTAATGGAAAGGTGATCTTCATAGTTCCCTTTTGATCCGAAAGTGGAATTTTATCACTCCCTAGCTTCTTCTCTTGAGTTGGTGTCATTGCTTTAGAATTTGTGCTTGGGGTAGCCTTTCGCCTCCATTACAAGTTTTTCTTCTTGTGTTGAGCTACCTTTTTTTCTTTTCTTTTTGCAACATTTTTCTTCTTACTCTATTGATTAAAAAGGATAGAGTCCATTCCGTGACCCCCTTAGCCTTTTCCTTGCTCCTCATTCTCCTTTTGACACTTTTTTTTCTTTTCAACCCCATTTTTCTCTTGAATCTCTCTATTTTTGCTATCCATCTACTTTCCTTCAACATTTTTACCTCGAGTTGAGCCCTTCTTGTGGTCCTTTTGATTTTCCCTTAGTGAAACATAATGGCATTGTTCATTCGGATTGAAGGGAACCCCATTACCTGGAGCAGTATATTGATTGAACTGTTGCTTTTTCACTTCACACTAGGTTCTAGGGTTTTGAGATCCTACATGTGGCATATTTATTTTTGTAACCATAATCATAGATGGTTCATCAACCTTTCTTACACCTAATACTACTTCAGAATCTTTGTAGAGCGGTTTAAGAAAACCTATTTTATAATCATGATGACTTCTATTTGCTTGCTTTTGATTTGGAATTTGCATGTAAGAAGATTAGAGTCATCCACACAAATTTCAAAGGATTCCTGCTTATCCCTAACCAAACATCTGTGTGATAAAAAAAGGTACCCATTTTGGTTTAGCAAATTTGTACCTAATAATGTACGACCCGTTACTTACATGTTGCCAATTTGAATTAATATTTTTCCCACGCTAGTGAGAGAGGTCTATGACATAGCCTTTGGAACCACAATGGATGAACCTGTCTCTTTTAGAAATATAGTTGTTACGTTGCCATTTTCTCTCGTTGATTAGTGTGAAAATATTAAAATTATCTAACCTTTTTTTAATATCCAACCTCAAGGAGGTTAGGGGAAAATTCCATTCTTATACCCCATGTCAACAAAGTAGGAACTGCCACAATAATACTAACCCTTGCCTTTCCCACTATGAAGTGGAGTCAAACTTCTGACCTTGATGCATGCAAACCCCAAGCCCCAACCAACTCTGCTATAAGTGGTGGCTAGCTAGGAATATATTTTATTGGTGTGCATTAGTAGTATAGTCATAACTTTTATAGAGGACGTAAAATTTGAAACAAGAACATATCAAGGTATTTTATAGCAAGGCCATGAAATTTTGGAAGAGTTAAGTGAGGAATAATACTTATAGTAGCATACCCTACCTGATAGAAAATAGGAAACTATAATTTTATGGTTTTAGGTGGTTCTTCTTCCCATAAATATCCCATTGTGATGTGGAGTTTGTGAAAAAGGGGTAAAGGAATATCTTAAGAATGTGGTTTATTGGACCCTTCCCTTGAACTAGTTAATAAATTATTTTTAAGATGTTGTGCTTCAGGAATCAAAGGTTTACTTATTTTTCCTAGTTAAAAGTTTCTTCCATTGGCACTAGTATATCTTCACATGAGATGTAAATTGGAAAAATATCCATATGAAATCTCTTCCTCTTTGCATACAATAATTTTATAATTTTTTTGACCTTAATAGTCTTAGAAGTTAGAAATATAAAATGCATGCTACTAATATGCAAAAATTACTCAAAGACCTCGAGACTCTTATAGCTTGGAAACATTGTTGGAAATAATTGCAAAAACATATGCTCAATTTATTGACTAATAAATATCGTGTAGCGAGAGCATGCATTGAACTCAATAGACCAAGATATCATTTATCAAGCAACTCATAAACTTTGAGGGTTACACATATAATTTCACACTAGAGATGCATCTTCTTATAATATTTTGATATTGTGCGCATGACTCAAAGGTTTCTAGGTTTCCTAAGAAGTGGATTATAAGAATTGTTCACATTCTTATTCATAAAATAAATTTAATATTAGAAAAATTAGATATGCTATATAAATATCCTACAACTATTGCTATGGGATAAAGCTGGTGTTGTGTATTATGTAGATAACATAAATGAATTGATATAGGTAAGAGTTAAGAATTTCTTGATAATCAATCAATGACTTAAAATTAAAATTCTAAAACAACTAGTCACTTAGATTAATAATTGAGTAACAACATTACCTCAAGTGGGCCTTTTCATGGGTTATTGCACTATTCTAATTTATAAAAATGTTAATCAATATTTTTTTCTTCATTCACATGCAAAATAGAACTATTTTATAGAAAAAAACTCTTGATTTAAAAAAATAAAATAAAAATGTTAAAAATCACTACTATGCTTCTACTCTTTATCTTCTAATATATATACTTTTAATTGAACTAACTAATCCTATTTTTTCTTAACAAACTAGACTCTTAACCACCTTCTTTATAGATATTTACTAACTCCCAAAAGGTAGTAAGACGTTAATTTCATATTAAGAATATAAAATAGGAAACATCAAGAAAGAGAGTCGTAGTATAATTTTCCTACTCGTGACTAAGGTACCAAAGTAACTAGAATGCATATTAAGAAAATGACATAATGCATACAAGAAAATAATTGATGGTCAGAAGGTTGATTTGTTAAGACCTCTTTTTTGTGTTTTCATATTTTTTTTAACTCATGGGTCCAAGGGCCCTTCCCATGCTTTAATATCAAAAATATTTATCATGTTTACTTGTTTATATTTGAAATATGATAATAAAAAAAATAGCATCTAGGAAGTGCTTCTAAGACTAGGAACTAAACATAACTAATAAAGATAGATACTAGGCTAATCGAATATGTTTTTCTCCTAAAATATTGTAGATAAAAAGTAATTTTATGAGTATTTAGGTTTATCTATATAATGATCAAGAAAATAATTTTATATAATTTAGGGTTTTGGGTTTAAGGAAAATATGGTTCGCTGACGTACCTCTAGCTCACTCTTTAGTATCAAATCAATTATACATATCCACCCATTGTACTTGATCTCTCATCTTACATAGTGGTGTATATATTTGGTATATCTCATCTTATTTTAGTAGATTCTATATTTTAGGATAACTATTATATTATATTTCTAATGCTTGGTTATCTTTATTCTTTGTTCTTTTTTTTTTACTCTTAGCATCAATATTTTGAACTTTATTTTGCCCTTAAAAAATAATACATTGTATCAAAGCATGTTATACAAACCTTATTCATATATGAAATTTAAAAGTACTAGAGTGAAATCATTCAACAAGTACATAATATTATGATTTTGAAGTAAATGAGAACATGAGTACTTAGCTTCTTGATAGAGTAACAGTGTTAACTAAATGAAAACACTATTTTAAAAAAAAAAAATTCCTCCAGAAGTATACTTGTTTGATTTAGCAATACCATACAACTTTGTGCTTTATCTTTGTCCTACCACAATATAAATTCATTATTTTAGCAATATTTATTTCTACAAACGAATCTTCTACCTTTAAATATATCCTAGATTGGTTTTGATTTTTTTCCATTTTAGTCCTGATTTCTCTATTCTACTTCTTCTACTAGTCTATGGGATAGGTGGTACTAAAAGGCCATTAATAGGTTTTCATACAATTAATGTGGCAAAGGAAATACCCCTCAATGTACAACTTGAGAATAGAAAAGATGGAAATTAGAAGACAAAAACCTATAATGCAATGTTGGTTTGGTATTCCCTTTAGTGCATCAAATCGAAGTTTGTTCCTATCATTTTTCTTTCAATGTTGAGATAAAACACGCATTTGTAATACCCTAAAATAGAGGTGATAACTTTCATTAAATATGTACATGGAATCAATTCTCATAAGCATATATTTAGCTCTTGAGAATTTAACCTAATAACTACAAACCTAAAATGGGATAAAATAGATGTCTAATAAGAATGGATAACAATTGCCTTGGGATGAATGCATGATAGTCAAACAAATAGACTAAATATATATTAATATGTACACATAGAGTAGTATATGATTATAATCATAGGAGTAGATATGCATAAGAATGACTTGTACATGTATTTAGATATTTGTTATCATAAACATATATTAAAACATTTTGTCAAAATAAACACAAAACTATATGAAAATAATACATATATATATTTCACCCTTATTTTATTGTATACTTCTAGTTCTTATATAGAATATTAAATAATATTAATAATTAAACTAACATAATACTTCAATATTAACATGTTATGATTATAATAATATTATTTATTAATAAACAACTATATTATGAAAATATAATAGTGAATTGTCTTAATAACAATGGTTTGTTTTTGTTGATTAGATTGTGTGAGATATTTTTTGTTGCTGCAGCCACACTGCATTACAATTTGCAATGCAATAAATAAACAACCATGATTTTATGAATTCCGAATAAACCGTGCAGCGATTATAAACACTGAGATTTTAGTGCAGAATATAAACACTAATAAATGACAATATTATAATTCAGCTGATTGATCGCATCATGAAAACATATTAGGTACTGTTTCCACATGTTAGCAATATCGATAGGATTAGCAGTTTTCATTGTGCTTGTGGTCAAGGATATCTTTTATGTATCCTATGGACCACAAGGGCATCTACAAGATTCACTTCTCTGATGGCTGCAGACACACTGCATTTCAATTTGCCAAAAATCATTGCGATAAATATAACAACCATGTTTTTACGAATCCAGCGAGTATAAACACTAAGATTTTGCTACCAAACCCCATTAAACACTATGATTATTGTTTTTGACAGCATATTCCACTCAACCCCTCAAAAATTACAACCGGGATCTTAATAAATGGCAATATTTGAGTTATCTGTAAATTGAACCTAACCCTCAAAACCTACTACTAGATTTCAGTAAGAAAGGATATTTGAATTAATATATCTAATTATGAGCAGGGCTGATTGAACAGTCCTCAGCATCTTAGCAGTTATATATAAGATTTTCATATGACTTGAATTTCAGCCCTCCTCCATCCTCATTTAGCTTCGTTTTCTTCTGAATTAGCGTTGAAATGGAGATTGTGAAGTATGTAGATGTGGTTATGCTAGACGTTGATGTTGAAGAAGAAGAAGATGTTATTATGGAAGATGCGCAGATCGACGAGGACGATGTTTTCATGGACGGGGAAGATGTCATCATGGGAGATGCTCAAATGGAGGAGACAGATGTGTTCATGGTAGATGCCGAGGAATATGTCTTCATGGACGAGGTGATGGAAGATGCAGAGATAGCTGAAGTAGAATTAAATCGAAAAAGAGGATCACATTGTTGTGATCCATATGACTATATAGGTATGTATGTAGGAAATTTTTAGCTGTAACAATAATGCTCTCTTTTTGTTTTAGAAATTTGATTTTGGCCTTGATTTTATGTGCTAATAGGTGAGATTGATCTTGCAGATATATATAGGACCTGTAAACGCAGGCGCTCAACTCTAGTTTGATCAGTAAAGCCCTAGACATTTGGTAATACGGGCTGTGGTCGCGTCAATGGCGAAGGGTGGTTTGTTTGATGGTTTTGGTGGAATGCACATATGTGTATATCCTCGGTGCAAGTTTGTGTCGATGTCGGGCTGGTCGCCACAAGCTTGGGCTGGCAAAAGTTGTATGCCTCTGTGTAACAACAGTTTAGTCAAGCGGTGGTCGGTAAAAATGGTGATAAATGTTTTTGCAATTGGGGCCGATGTCATGGTGTTTCTGCTGGTCCGATGTCATGGAGTTCCAGATGGTTTTTGCCAGAAATGGGCTGAATGTAATATCTTTCTGAAATGGGCTGCTGGGCTGCTGGGTCTCTGGGCTGGGTCGCGGGGACACCCCTGTAGTAGAAATTTTTTATACAATACTGTTAACTATTAACTTGACATATATGAATTCAATTAGTGAAGTTGAGATTGCATAATTTAACATTTAATTACCGAGCTTCTATACTGTATTATTGAATTTGAATTGAGGATTAAAAGACAAATGAAATAAAGGTAAGAGTAAAATTAAGTTTAGAATTAAGAATAATGAATAAAGTATTATAATATTTTAATAATTTTTAAATTAATCTTAAATGATAAATGATTTTTTTATAATGAATTAATTTGTATGGTTTATAATGTAGAATTAAATTATAGAACTATTTGGTAGGAAGGGATTTTGAATTCTTGCATGGTAAAAAATCTACTCATGATTATATATATTTCTTTCAATCTTTGTTTTATTTTTCTTTCAATTTCTATCTTCAAAAGTACTTGAGACCACCTTCCAAAAATATATAACATGATCAATGTTAAGATATTATCACATCTTTTTAATAATATACAATGAATTTTATTAACCATTATAATAAATTATTAAAGAATAAATTTTACAAAATTTCACTCTAATATGAAGTGACAATGTTTCAAAGAAAATAAAAGTGTTTGAGAAGAAAAATTAGAATATATGAGGATGTTAATGATGATATGTCCTAGTTGAGTGAGAAATGGAAAATCAAATAAGAGAAGATGAATAAAGAAATGTCAAATGAATGATGGAAAATGATGAAATAAAAGTAAAGGGATGAATGTAATCTCTCAATGACTGCTTGAAGATCATGATGTATTATGTTGTATTTGAGTTTAAAAAACATTTTTTAATATAAAAAAAGATATTATGAACTAAGGTATATAAGATCAAGATGAAAATGTATCCAATGCATGTAATAAATCTCAAGAAAATAGTACACAAGAAAATGCTTCAGCACTCACAAGGAATTTGATTACTTTGGTGGCTTCATGATGAGACAACCATCAAACATAGAAAAAAAATAATATAATTTTTATAATTTATATTATTCAAAATACACCATGATATGAAATGATCGAGTAGGAATAGTGTGGTTTAGAGGATAAATGAAAATGAAGATCAAAATAATAAAAGATAAACCAAAAAAGAAAAGAAAAGAAATTGTCAACTAACATGCAATAGTACTAACTCATGCCAAGTTGTGGAAAGGACTAAAGCATGGAGTTGGATCATATTTTATGTAACAAAGGAAGCATCACATTTAAGAAACACATCTAGTTTAGAGAAGAAAGCATCCCATATAAGACAAGGTCATGGATTAAAAGAAGATTTTCGTGATCCAAAAAATATGGGTTCGACTATATGTTATTGAGATTAATGTAAATTTATTAATAAAAATAAATGAAAGCATATGTTTCAATTCTATTGCTTGAATTTTGAAGGTACATGTTATTGTTTGGTCTTTATGTTTATTGATGGGGTAGTAGAAGATTCATGAAAATTGCAACTTGTCGAGTATAAAAGGTATTCTAGTCACTAAATTGGCCAAAAGGCATACAAAAATACTTATTCCAAAATAGGATGTTGTCACTTAACCCTAGTATATAACAATGTGCAAAATAGAGTGGGTGGAAGACATGAAAAAATGACATGCAAATAGGATAAGAAAAATAGATGAGGACTTGCAATATGGTGAATTCTAGTTTATTACACATGGTCTATAAGTAGGTTTTCACTAGTGTACTTGTGTAACATGCCACTAAAGGTGGTTTTCATCATAAGATGATTTTTATCTTTACTCCTTTTTCATATTAATTTTTCTTTTTTTCAAGTTTTTTAGGATGTTAATAATAGAACCTATTTTCTATCTTTTCATCATGATGACTCCCCAATGTGTCATAGAAATGGTTTTCACAAGATTTCACTTTCTCTTCCTTACTATTTCTTTCAGTTTTATTGAATTTTTGATTTTTTTAGTATTTTCTCAATTTGTATATTCCTTATAGTGAATATGGACATACATTATTTACACAATTTTTATTATCAATCTAAAACTCTAAAGACCTATTCTTATCATTGTAGTTATGATGGAGACTATTCTTATATAAATAAAGATTATTATACTTCTTGAGTAATATTTGATCAAGACATTTTGACTTAGGAAAGTATGTTCTAATAATTTGGTGGCTAAAATAATAATTTTTATTTAGCACCACATACACCATTTTACACCTCTTTTATTATGAGAGATTTGTCTTTGGAATTAAGGTATCTTATTGCTAAAATTTCTAGATTAGATTGTGTCTAAATTTTTTGTATCAATGTTTCAAATCACACTCTGTGATTCATCATCAAGATAAGAGAACACAAGGATAATGAATCACTGAGTGTGAATTTTATCCGTATGCTCTCTTATCTTGATGATGAATCACAGAGTGTGATTTGAACTGTTGATGCAAAAAATTCAGACACAATCTAATCCATAAACTCTAGAAATAATCTAAATGGATTATGGAAATCTACTATCACTAATTAAGGTATCTCGTACACATATATTGAAGCTTGTTTGATATGTTGTCCACTAGGGATGGTGAAATGAATTAATGATGGATACAAATTTTGTGGTGTATGCTAGATAGGTTAGGTTGTAAGGTGGCACGATAGATTTATTTACATATGTTATGATATAAATGATAGTTTGGACCAACAGGATTATGGACAAAAATTTATTTAGGGACATTACACATGGGGACTAAAAGGTTTTCAAGTAATAATTTTTACTGATTAATATTATGTGGCATATCCAAAAAGGATTCAATAAAGGCTATCCCCTATACATGTTTATGATTTTTTTGAGTATTCAATCTTTCATTGACATACTAATTATAATATAAACAATTCTAGAATAAGTATTTGTATCTAGATTAACCTTATATGATTCTTTTACGAGGACTATTTACTAATTTTTCCACATTAAAAATTTCAAGGAAAGCCTAAGTTCCTCATCTATTGGTGTCTCATTTTTTCATTATTAGGGTCATCATTTTTTATTTTTTTATTTTTTTCAATTTTTTATTTGATAGATCATCTCAAAGAATTTTTCCCTAGGGGAATTTTTTTTTTTTAATCTTTTAAGTATGCTTAAACTTTAAAGACTAGGGAACTTGTCTTGTTCCCAAAAATAAGGTGTTGGTTCTAATTATATATCAAAAACATTATTATGGTTATTGATCATAAAATATTCATGGATTACTATGAACTCATATCTAGCTTGACAATTTTCAAATATATGTAGAGACTTATGATCTTGTTGGTTCTAAAAAATGAGGTCTAGATAGATTAGTGGAAGATAGAAAAAGTGTAATGAAAATTTTAATATTACAAAAAATTATCTTATTGAAGAGGGTAGCCAAGTTAGTGAAGGATTCTTTGAAGTCCTATCTCTTGAAATGCTTAACAATGTGAAATGAGCTTACCACAATGTTAGAGGTGACAATGTATGAATTAACAATGCTTCAAACAAAATATAAGTATTTGAGAAAAAAAATACAAAATGTGAGGATGATAATGATGATACACCCTAGTAGAGTAATAAATGGAAAATAAGAAAAAAAGGTGAAATGATTGATTGATTTATGCCACCTCTAGATGTTATCCATGGTGTAAACAACATGTGTGATCTCTCATAATACCAAAGGATAAACAAAGAAATATCAAATGAAAGATGGAAAATGATGCAAAAAATTTAAGTGATGAATGTGATCTAAACATGACTATGCATGAAGATAATATTTATTATGTTTTTATCAATAGGGAAAAATAGGTTTTGAAGGGACTTGAAACCCTTTATATTGTAAACTTATAGTTTAATTATCTATTAGTAATATCTTGCTTGAGGTTCCCCAATCTACTAACTTTAATGGATGTCTCTCCCACCCCTAAGTTAGTAGTTAATCCTAGTACGAGTCAAGTATCCTCCATCATCCACCTAGTATGTATGTTGTGGTTCCACCTTTGATATCCTATAAATGACCAAGAGACAATCACATAATTACCTTTGTGCTTCCAAAGGAAAATAAAGACTATCTTCCTAAGAATAGATTGGTTCCCAACCTGTAGTGGTCCATTACATTCCTCATTGAAACGAAGAATAGATACCTATGACGAGGAATCTCTCAATTAACCCCTCACAAGATGCAACCCATGTGATAAGGAAAAGGGGTGCAAAGTGGCATAAATGCAGGTGTCCTGCCATCACTCACCAACTAGCTAAAATGAATAAAAACTTACCTAATGACCAACCACCAATCCAAACTAGCTTCGTTGAGTTGCATCCCTCCCATCCATCCTTGTCTTCACTTGACTCAACCCTGCCACCCTCACCAAACCATGCAATTTAACCTTACTTATCATAATTCAAGAAAAAAATGAAAGTGTCATATGAATGAAATTACTCATGATAATATTTATCATAAATAGTATATTGTGATAAATTTTGATAGTGAAGAAGAAGAAGATAAGATAGAAAATCAAAAAGGAAGTTATAATGAAATAGATTATATTTTCTAAATCAATGAATATAAATAGGGGTCGAACCATGATGATCCTCCTGCTGAGAGTGATCCACCATTTTTTGAACCTAGCAATATTATTTTTATAACACTTGTATTACCTTTAGTGTATTTTCTATCTTTGATTTACGATGAGCAAGATTGGGATGTAGAAATTTTTCTTTAGATTGACTCACATGTGTTGTAATTTTGTGTGTGCTTTTGTGTATTTTCTTACACATGATGTGATCTCCCATGTTATGCTACTTGATGTGTATTTATGTTTGTTAGTTTTCTTTAGGCGACCCTTGTTGTCCCCATTATCATAAGGATATGTAAAGGAAACAAATGTACTATCATATTTTGTCTATTTATACCTATATACTTCTTTATATCATGAACAAATTATTGTCCCATGTTTTCCTTTTTGGGATGATGCATTGGATTAAGACATTCAGTTCTCTTCAATGTTGACCTTAAAGTTTTGTTTGTTGGATTAATGTCTCATTCCTCTATTGTGTTTGTATTACCATGAGTATTTGGTAAATGATGTTGATTCCAAGAATAATCATATTACATATTATCTATGGTCTATAATAACCCCAAATCAATGGATCCCTTATGTAAGATCTTGTATATTTTAAGTGGCTCTGTCTTCGGGGAAACCCCTTGTAATTGTTGGTGTAATTAATTATTTAACTACACTAGCATAAGTTTACTTAGGAATTATATTTAATTAATTCCGAAGTTGCATTATTAGGAAAATCATTAATAATGGGGTCATTACCCTTTCCATGTATTTAGGAGATAAGATTCCTTCTAGAATATCATCTAGAACTTATCTCAATCACTTCATCATTCCCTAGGTAGTTAATTAGGGTTTACATATTGTCAAATGTTGCTAGATCAAGACACATGTCAACATCATATTGTATTCTATATTTCTCTCTTGCCTATATATTTTGGGCTTTTGTACATTGTATTATATCAATTTCTCATAATAGAATCTCATTGCAAGCCTAAGTGGCAACACTTTCTTGTTTGTGTGGGTGGAGTTCTTCTTGGTTAAGATCTTGTGAAGTTTGGCCAACTTCATCAGAATTCATGTGCATCCATATTTTCAACATGGTATTAGAGCATGAGCCATAGGAGAGTCCATCTCTCTTCATAATATTGGGCTGTAGAGATCATCATCAAGGCAGGATAGGTTTTTATTACCTTGATAGTTGTCTACTTCTAGGGAGCAACTAATTTCTGGAGTAGATTAATTCCAATCCAAGCTCGCCATTATCTTCAAAAGGCCTTAAAACCTAAGAATCATTCACCAAATTATCAAAATTGGAGATCTTTTCCCAGAGGTCATCAAAAGTTTTCATCACTAATTGGGTCACTGTACGATATGTACGGATTGCATAGTACCGTCAGTCATCATATGAGGAATTTTTGTTTTATCTGTAGGCTCTTTCTAAAAATCTAGGGCTTATATTATTGGAATTTTTTTTTCCTATAGTTTGTCTATAGTCTTGGAAAAAATTTCATTTGGGTGATATAATATTAGGGGTTGATATTTTATTTCTGTCGGCATCATATTCCTATCCGAGATTTATTTTGTTCCACAAATATCATTTTATATGGTCAGAATTTCTTTTTACAAAAGTTCTTTTTATTTTTAATTGAAATTTTATAATATTAAAAATCATTTAAAAAAAAAAACTATATCCTTGTTGGCTATATTCTGTAAGAATTTATTTTCAAGGGCATTTATTATCAAGTTAGCAAACAATTTATATAATTTTAAAAGGAGATTGGAAAATTTCATAGGTATTTTTTTTAGTTTTTAATATTAAAATCTGTAGAAATATTTGTGTCAGCTCCTTAAGATTCATAGGGGATATTCATTACAATGTCGGCCCACTTGGGGTACTGATAGTGTACCCCCATTGATTCTTGGTTTCCCTCTACCAATAGTTTGTATCATTTTCTGCCAATCTTTGCTCTACACTCTACACTGTCTGGATTTGTTGACCAACACCATCAATCATCAACAACCAAAGTGCTCTTGTGGGAATCTTCTTTAGGCCCCATTCACTAAGGAAGCAGTCCCATTAGGATCCGAGTACTCCACCACTTTGAGTGGCTCCTCCCTGGCATTGCTCCTCCACTGCTTGGTGTCGCTATAGCTGTCCAGAGGTGGACTTTTTTTCTCTTTGCCAGTGTTGCTTGCGGTCATATCAAGAATTGAGAGCCAAATTTTTTTTTGCCCAGGGTGCTTATTTTTTGCACCTGGTTAGCTTGCAAGCCCTAATACGACAATTTTTTTAGAGGCATAATTTCTTGCTAGGATATCAAAAATTGGCAAACAAGATATACCATCAGAAAGGTAATTCAGAGCACTACCTAGTGGTGCTATTTATTTTGCAAGATTTTTCTACTATAAAAATATATAGTCAACTAAAGTCAACCCCCTATTTTGGACTCAAAATCCAATATCTTCTCATCATATTTTTAAAATTCAGTGATTCTAGCAACATTCAAAAGATATTTCAATTTTTTTTCATCAGTCCAATCACTTCTTTCAATTTCAGCTCTGGGTATCTTTTATTGGATTTTGCAATTTGCTGCATTTTATTGATTCCTTGGAAATCCTAAAGATTGAAGAAGAATTTTTTGATTTGGGAGGCATCTTTTCAGTTGCATATCATCTTTGGAAGTTTCTATTTGATGTTGAAGGTTTATATCTTTGTATTTTTGGAGATTTTTCATAATTTGTTATAGGGTTTTAAGTCATAATTCACCACTAATGTTGGGAAAGGGAAACTATCAACAATGGAGAGATTACATCATCAACCATCTTCAATCCCTTTATTTTTTTCCACATTTATATGGTTGGGTTCCCCCTCCTAATAATTGTATCCAAAAATTTGATTGGAATTGTCAAAGGTATGATGTTCTAAGGGTTATTGCAATGCATGTTGTGGATGTTGTTTTCAAAGCTATTAATCATTATAACTATCCTCACATTATTTGGATTAAGATTTGGGAGCTATATGGAGATCCTGACACTCCACCATTCCTCGATGATCATGTTTTAGAATGTCATTTTCCTCTTTATTCTTCAGATCAGGTACCCCATAATGATATTGTTGTGTAGGAGGTTGATTTCCTTGAATCTTCTGAAGAGGTTGACAAGGTTTCTTTAAAGATTCCTTCTTCTCCATCAAAGACTATTGATACCCCTTCAAATTCAATGATTCCTTGTTCAGAGCCATCGATTGAGGCTTCCATCATTTCTATTCATCAGGACACATTCAGTTTTCCAAACTTGGCATCACTAGATGGCTTTGTTTTAGGGATTTCAAACTTGGCTATTTCTACGGGTTGGGAAGACACTCTTGAGGGGATATCTCTCTTATATTCAGATCCTATCTTGTAGGGTTCTCTTGAGTCTCCACATTCCTTTGTCTCAACCTTGATTAGGGATCCTAAGACTACCTTGGAGGAGCTTGTTTTCTCTTCAAATATCTCCTATATCAGAATTCTCGCCTTCCATTTCATTATGGAGTTGGAGTTTCTTTAGCATCCACCATTGGATTTGCTTCTTCCTAGTGGGAGACACATGGTTTGGACACCTTTGCTGCTTTAGAATTCTTTCAGTGGTTTTGAGGAAACTTCATTCTAGGGGGGAAATCTAGTTTCCATATATTCCTTGAATGGAAGGATCATTATAGTTCAGTCTTTAGATCTTGTTCAACATCAGTTTTTGTATATCTACTTTTTGGTTTGTCACCTTCTTCATTGATTGTGGCATCTTCATCTTTCGTAGACAAGGATACATTTGAGAAGTTTTTAGAGACATCATCATCGACATTTTTTCTTCCTTCCTTCAATTCCTATCTAGAATGGGAAGCATTCCTGCATTTCTACTTGGTTTTGTTTCTTCTAAATGGGAGACAAGTTGTTTGTCGATATTGGATCATGTTTTCTCTTCAGAAACTTACCATTTTTGTAGGTGATCTCATATTCGTGGGGGGGCTTTATATTCTCTCTATTTCCCTCCTATGGGGGGGCTATTGATTGTATTGTTTCAAACAATGTGAAAATGGTGATGTTATTGCACCACTATTCTCCTATTGTCACTGAAATATGTCCTAGGTTCCCAAATTGGATTGACTATCAACCCAAAGGGTGAGTCAACTCTCAACAAGGAAGACCTAGGAGGGGGTTCTTTAAGATTTAAGGGGTTCACCACCAAGCAAAAGCTTGGAAAAGACACTTTAACATTCAATTCACAAAACCTAGTAATGCAAGCCAAATAAAGAGTGCAAATGTTGAAATTAAGTAACAAGTTAGGGTATGTGTACCTAGGAAGTATGGAAATGTGATGAGGATCCAAAAAAATAAAAAATGCAATCAAAATATTCCAGGGAGGACTAAGACGCTCTTACTATTGTCTTAGTCCCACTGCTATTTTTTGGGGGAAATGTGGAATCTTTGGATGTCAGAACAGGATCTGAAAGAATCTCTACAAAATTCGACTTGGAGGACTAAGACACCCTAGGGAAAATTAGCCCCAATCTAAAATTCTAAAATCCTCAAATGTGATCCTCAGGCTCAATTTCCACACTTTCTTCTTCTCTGATCTTAGGTTCTGAAAATTTCAGATCTGGCCTGTAAGTGAGTTTCCATTAAAATGACAACTTTGAAATGCAAATTTGAAAATTTTAACTTCAAATGATCTTCAAGTCTTCAACCTAAGTCAAACCCTTGTTATGAAATCTACAAACTTGTGCGAAGTAGTTAGCTTGGATGTAGATCTTGAATTGAAATTGTGCTTGATAGATATTGACTTAAATTACTTGAATCAAAACCCTACATCACAAATGTTAGCTCAAAACCACACATGATGCAATAATATCCTTGATATGATGCTTGAATCTTGATGATGGATCCAAATGCTTGATGAATTTTTCTTGAATGCACAAGTCCTTGGATGCTTCAATGCTTGTTAGATTGCTAGGTATATGAAAATGAGAGAAGGAGCCTTGTATTTATACTTATCTATGCTTAATATCCTAAAATTACACCACAACAAGTTGACATATGAGTTCATTGATTAAAGGAGGCTAAATCCCTCCAAGATTTGAAATTAAATCCAAAAAATACCTTAAGGGGGACTATGATGCCCTAGGTGGCGCCTTAGTCTCGAGGCATGAAAATTGGGTCACGAACTCCAAAAAGGGGCCCATTTAAGGTGCACTTAAAATTAGGGTCTCAAGACCTTTGGAAGACAAACACACCCTAGGTGGAATCTTAGTCCCAACCCAAAAATTAGGGGCACACATACATAATCATTAAATTAGAATTTCCCTTTTGATGTTTGTTGGGATTATCCATAAAAAGATATCATTTATTAGGCTTTTCGATGCAAAATAAGACCAATTAAGACATAAATAAGGACAAACAAACCAAGGAAGGCCCAAACAAGCGTGAAAATGCAAAGGTATGCATTTTCCTACACTACATTTAGCCCCCACTTTAGTGAGAGAATGAACTTTCTTCAAACTCACACTAAAGTAGCCAACCATGCAATCAAGAGGGGTTGAAATGTACAAATGATAGTAAGATAGGATGACAATAACCAAGAGGGTGGCCAAGACCTAAGGATCAATATCCTATAATAGACTAACATAGGCACAAAGGAACACACTTATAGATGATATATGAAGCCATAACTAGATTGCAAACATACACCATCAAAGAAAAGGAAATAGGAACAAAGGATAAAGGAAAAAGAAAAATGCAATGGATCAAGCTTCAATTGGCTGTCCAACGCACTGTGGATTGGTTCTAGTCTATTTGTCCAAAATAGGTTTACAAGTGGAACACACTATCCACTATGCAAACAAAGTGCACACTCACAAAGGCTAGTGAAGCTAGTTGCTCACTAAGTGAGCTCTAGGGGACCATATCAAAGCCATATATCCATGACTTTAATAAGGTACAAAAAGAAAAATTCATGCGAAAGGAAAAAGGGATGTTCAAAGGGATTTTTCTTAGTTCATGTGAGGTCTTAATCTTAGGGGACATCGTTCTTAATGTCTCCAAGAGAGGACCAATCAAAGGATAAAAGATTCACAACTTAGGGAATGCAATGTGTCGCATCACCACTAAGAGGAATGTAATATGTTGAGATAGATCAAGCTCTTGAAGGACACTACTCCCAATGTCATCACAAAGAGGAAAACACATTGCATGAAGTAAGAAAATCACATCAAGGAACATGAAACAAAGAATAATGCAAATGAAATCATGCCAAAATAATGTCAATGTATGCTCCCACTTTAAAGAAATTTCTAAACACTATGATGTGAGCAATTACTTTAAAGTAGCATATGATAAATGATAACAATAAAGAAAACATGAGAGCTTATTTGGAAAGCCCTATGCCAAGTCATGTTTCTGATAAGCTACGTCATGAATAAGTATGTCACATGCGGATCAACTTAAGGCATGTTGTCCACATCCCAAGCTTACTCTTATAAATACATGGAAGGTGTTCAACTAGCAAAAAGAGACAATGAAAAGTGCCATATGAGGACAAGGATTCCTAACCCCTTGCCCCCACTTAGTGTAGGATAAGGGTGAGCCAGGAATGGATGATGATATGCTGCTCCTTGCAAAAAGGGAATGACTTGCGATGAATGTAAAACATGAAATAGTGAGTGTGCTATGATCCTACAACTATTACATGGCAAGGAGCAACAACTAAGGTTATTTATTATGATTAGTAAACAAACTTTCAACTTGATACACATTTAATGAGATATCTATCAGTTTTGGATGCATCAAAGTTAAAGTAGTCTTAGAAGAATCTTTTGTGATAGTGTTGACATTGAATGAAGGCTTTTGTTTTGAGGGGAAATAACCAAGATCATTAGTCATTTCTTGCATTTTAGGCTTTATAGGGACATAGATACTTTGTTCTATAGTATCACATCCTTTCCCAAGTTTCTTGATAAGTTCAAAATCTCTTCCATAAAGTTTTTTCACTTCTTTTTGGTTTGGTTGTTGTTCAACTTCATCAATTTTTTTATTGTATGTTTTCATTTCTTCTAAAGTGGTTGAAGTGAATGTTTTTGAATTTTTTATTGCCATTACCGATTTCTCTTTTCTCTTTTTATACTCTTTTGTTATGATCTTGTATTCTCCCATGAATATTGGTATGAAATCAAAGGTTTTCAAAGCATCTTCCAATAACTTTGTGGCTTCTTCAATTTTTTTTTATTTTTTTTCTGTCTCTTGTATGAGTTCAACATGTGTGGTTGGTGTTAAGGGGTATCTAATGTGCATAATGTCAAAATCCTTATATGTAGTTTCATGATCTCTTAGTAAAGAGGAGTCTAATTTCACTTCATCATCTTCATCTAAGGAAGCCATATTACTATCGTTTGAAAGAGGTGTGTCAATGTTGTCGTTTTCTTCCACCATGATACCTTCCCTAGTAGGAGAGTGTTTAAGAGAGAAAAAAACTAGATGTTCATGACATTCGAAGGTGGGATCTTCTAAAATAACTTCATCATAAATGACAGGATTATCAATGGTTAGATTTTCTTACGTATCAATGATGGAATTTTCTTGTTCAATAATATTTTTGTAGGGGAAGAGAGGAAGATAGAACTCTCAAAAATCTCATCAATTGGATCTTCTAACACAAAAGTATCTTTTTCATAAATAGGAGAGATATTAACAGAGTGGGAAATTTGATTGTTGTCCATAATTTTATCCTTTTTCTCTAAGGTCTCATTCTCTTGTTACATAATATCTACTTTAGTAGGAGAGATTTTAGGAAAGTGACAAACAATAGGTTCATCACATTTTATGGTTAGATTTTGTAAAGTAGCTTCATCACACATAGGAGAGGCATCAATAGAACAATAACTATGAGTTTCATGTTTACCAATGATTGGAATTTTTTGTTCAAATAGGTCTTCCCAAATGGTAGGGGCATTAGGAAAGGGAGGGATAAGATTCTCATGAGTCTCAATAAGGATCTCTTCTAATACTAAACTATCTTCTTCATGTCTAGAAGAGATATTAGAAGGAAAGGCTTGATTATCACGATTATCTATAATTATATCCCCATGTCCTATAATTTCTTCCCAAGTAGGAGAGGTAGGATTGCCATAGTTCTCAATTATTGGATCCCTTAACATCAACATATCCTCCACACAAATGTGTTTTTCATGATCATTCACGATTGTATCCTTATTTGCTAAAGCATTTTCACAAGTAGGGGAGGTGTTGGGAGATGAATGGAGACTAGGTAAAGTAGTGGCCATGATTTCAACTTCGTGTATCATAATTTATTTCCAAGGGGGAGGAAGAAAAACATGACTTTCATGATCTTTAGTGATTGTATTTTCTTTCACCAAGATACCTTCATCACCAACAGGAGAGATATCGGGAGAAAAATTATTATTATCATGATTGTCGATGCTTGCATCCTCTTGTTTCAAAGATTTAGTGGATGACCTAGGTGAGATGAAGTCATTGAGGGCTTCATCTAACATGTCAAGGGCATCTCTACTAAAGGGTTTAAATGATATGCTAATGTTAACCATTTTTGTTTGTTTCTTTTGATGTTTTTTGTTTTTTGTAATGAATGTAAACTGAAGTCTATATCTAATAGAATGATAGTGCAATAATCTATCTTTATCAGTCAATTGTAAACATGAACTATGAAAATTCATTGCATAGCAAATTGAAAGACCGAAACAACAAAGTAACTACAACAAACAAATGCATAGAAATTCACTGTTTATCCTTGAAAACCACAACCATAGACTCCACAGGGACTAAGATGCCAGCAAGGGTGTCTTGGTCCTACTGATGAAATTTAGAGGTTCCAGAAGCTAGAACAGACAATAAACAACTCAGAGAAGATGTTGAGCTAGAAACCCTCAAAGGGACTAAGATGCCAGTAAGGGAATTTTAGTCCTAGAAAAGGTTTTTTTAGAAAAATAGCAAAATATGAGTTGATAACAATGTTCCTAGGTTGCCGACCCAGGGACCTGATGTTTAGAAACAAAAAAGTGGGAAAATTATTGCAAGAAAAATTAACTAATGACAAGCAATTGGATGCAAAGTTGAATGAATTTTTCTCAATTTTCAATGCAATAATGTTTTTAAATGCAATTAGAATGATTGAAAATGCACTTTTCAGTTTTTCAATGAGATAAAATGATTCAAGAAAGAAAAAATGCAACCTATATGCACTTTCACTAATGAAAAGATAAGAAACCCTAGATGCACTTTCACTAATGCAAGATGCAATGCAAGAATTAATGCAACATAGATCTAGGACTTTAATGAACTCTAAATCAAAAAAATGAATGAATTATCTAAAATGTCAAGTTCACCAAAATGAACAATAAGAAAATGGCGATGTTGTTGCACTACTATTCTCCTATTGTCACTAAAATATGTCCTAGGTTCCCAAATTGGATTCACTATCAACCCAAAGGGTGAGTCAATTCTCAACAAGGAAGACCTAGGAGGGGGTTCTCTAAGCTTTGAGGGGTTCACAACCAAGCAAAAGCTTGGAAAAGGAACTTTAACATTCAACACACAAAACCTAATATTGCAAACCAAATAAAGAGTGCAAATGATGAAATTAAGTAACAAAAATTTAGGGTATATGTACTTGGGAAGTCTAGAAATGTGACGAGGATCTCAGAAATGAAAAAATGGTATCAAAATATGCCAAGGAGGACTAAGACACCCTTACTATTGTCTTAGTCTAATTGTTTTTTTTTGAACAAAATTCAAAATCTTTAGATGTTGGAATAGGATCTGAAAGAATCTCTACAAAATTCCACTTGGGTGAATAAGACGCCTTAGGTGGTGACTTAGTCCTGATCTAAATTTTTGAAATCTCTTAATGTGATCCTCAAACCCAATATCTGAACTTTTTTCTTCTCTGATCTCAGGTTTTGAAACTTTCAGATCTGGCCTGTCCATGAGTTTCCATGAAGATGACAACTTTGCAATACATCTTTGCAACTTTGCAACTTTTCACTTCAAATGATCTTCAAGTCTTCAACCTAATTCAAACCCTTGTTATGAAATCTGCAAACTTGTGTGAAGTGGCTAGCTTGGATGTAGATCTTGTATTGAAATTATACTTGATATATCTTGACTTGAATTACGTGAATCAAAACCAAACATCACAAATGTTGGCTCAAAAACACACACGATGCAAGAATATCCTTGATATGATGCTTGAATCTTGATGATGGCTCCAAATTCTTGATGAATTTCTCTTGAATGCACAAATGATTGGATGCTTGGATGCTTGTTAGATTGCTAGGTATATGAAAATGAGAGAAGGAACCTTGTATTTATACTTATCTATGCTTAATATCCCAAAATTACACTACAACAAGCCGACATATGAATTCATTAATTAAAGGAGGCTAAATCCCTCTAAGATTTGAAATTAAAATTTGAAAATTCCTTAAGGGGGACTAAGACACCCTAGGTGGTGTCTTAGTCTTGAGGCATGAAACTCAGGGAACAAACTCCCAAAAGGGGCCCATTTAAGGTGCACTTAAAATCAGGGTTTCAAGACCTTTAGAGGACAAACATGCCCTACATGGAATCTTAGTCCCGACCCAAAAATCAGGGACATGGCCAAAATCATTAAATTAGCATTTCCCCTATGATGTTTTTTAGGATTAGCCATAAAAAGATATCATTTATTAGGCTTGTGGATGCAAAATAGGACCAATTAAGACTTAAATAAGGACAAATAAAGCAAATAAGGCCTGGAAACAAGTGTGAAAATGCAAAGGTATGCATTTTCCTACACTACATTTAGCCCCCACTTTAGTGAGAGGATGAACTTGCTTCAAACTCACACTAAAGTAGCCAACCACACAATCAAGAGGGGTTGAAATTTACAAATGCTAGTAAGATAGGATGAAAATAAGCAAGAGGGTGGACAAGCCCCCAAGATCAAGATCCTATAATAGACTAACATAGGCACAAAGGAACACACTTGTAGATGATATATGAAGCCATAACCAAATTGCAAACATACACCATCAAAGAAAAGGAAAAAGGAAAAAGAAAAATGCAATGGATCAAGCTTCGACTCGTCATCCAACACACTGTGGATTGGGTCCAGACTGTTTGTCTAAAAGAGGTTTATAAGTGGAGCGTGATATCCACTATGCAATCAAAGCACACACTCACAAGGGCTAGTGAAGCTAGTTGTTCACTAGGTGAGCCCTAAGGGATGATATCTAAGCCATATCTCCATGACTTTAATAATGTACAGAAAGAAAAATGTACACAATAGGAAAGAGGGATGTTCGAAGGGATTTTTCATATTCATGTGAGGTATTAGTCTTAGGGGGAATCATTCTTAATGTCTCCAAGAGAGGACCAATCAAAGGATAAAAGATTCACAACTTAGGGAATGGAGTGTGTTGCATCACCACTAAGAGGAATGTAATATGCTGAGTTAGATCAAGCTCTTAAAGGACATTACTCCCAATGTCACCACAAAGAGGAAAACACATTGCATGAAGTAAGAAAATCACATCAAGGAACATGAAATAAAGAAAAATGCAAATGAAATCATGCCAAAATAATTCCAATGTATGCCCCCACTTTAAAGAAATTGCTAAACACCATGTTGTGAGAAATTACTTTAAAGTAGCATATGATAAATGCTAACAATAAAGAAAACATGAGAGCTTATTCAGAAAGCACTATGCCAAGTTATATGTTTTTGATAAACTACATCATGAATAATTAT